>CAUYQG010156193.1:0-23393 GCA_963574415.1 Tarsius wallacei
ACCCCTGGGCTCAGGCAGTCCTCTTGCCTCTGCCTCCCAAAGTGCTGGGATTACAGGTAGGAGCCACCACACCCAGCCAAAGTAATGGTTCTCTTTAGCCAAATTTTTTCTAGAACTTTAGAACACTTGCCAGTATCTGTAAATGTTTTCCTAACATAGTTATCCACATAATTGTAGTATACAAGATTATTCTGTATTTATATCACTCAAATAAATATGTATGGTTATATTATTGAATGCAACAAAAATTGTCATATAATATTAAATCTGCATTCGAAGCTGTATTTTAGCTGTTTTAATTCTATCCCTTCTCCCCAATATTTTGTTAAGAGGGGGAAAGATGCAGGGTGGCAGCCTCCTCAGTTGTTTTCTAATTGCTAACCTGTAGATTATTCTGAAATGAAATAAAAACTTGGTGTTGCATGGTTTCTTCCTTTAGGCTCGATTTTATTCTCCAGCCACCATATTTATTGATGAGATAGATTCCATTTGTAGTCGCAGAGGGACTTCTGAAGAGCACGAAGCAAGCAGAAGGGTGAAAGCGGAGCTGCTGGTTCAAATGGATGGTATATTTATGTACACGCATGAAGTGACTTGGGGTGGGGGTTGTTACGTGTCTCCAGCTCCAGTGGGTCCAACTCTACCCATAGTGCTAAACCAAGTATTTTATTAGATGTTCGTAACGCCAGATGCAATTGAGGAGGGTGGCAAGTAGTTCCTGAGATTGATAGTAATAAATTTGGTACACTGACAGTGGTGACATGTCAGAAATAATGACCTCCCAGAGGGCACCCTTTAACGTATACAGTGATCTATTTTTGCCATGAAATAGATATAAATGCAGATAAATTGGCCTTAGTGGTTTTATATATGCTTTTGAAAAAATTGTAAGTGGATATGTAGGCCAGGTGCAGTAGCTCACACCTGTAAACCCAGCAATTTGGAAGGCCAAGGTGAGAGGATTGCCTGAGCCCAGGAGTTCAAGACCAGCCTAGGCAATATAGTGTGACCTCATCTCCCTTAAAATAAAATAAAATAAAATAAACAGTGTAGATAGGTAGATAGATGCATAAATGGATATGTAGTTGAGCTGATCTGGTTTTTTGATGAAATCTATTTTGAGTCATATTTTTGCATTTTAAAAAACTAAATTCCTTAAGATTACTAATTCACATATGTACCAGTTACCTAAGTCTTAAAGATTAAACAACATGTATTGTTGTGGTAAATATTTGATGATCTTTAAATTGCTGAGCTTTATTTGGTACACCATACCTTACTGTCTATTTTTACTCTCTCTCCTTACCCTTATTTAAGGTGTTGGAGGTGCTTCTGAAAATGATGACCCTTCCAAAATGGTTATGGTTCTGGCAGCTACTAATTTTCCCTGGGATATAGATGAGGCTTTAAGACGACGCCTTGAGAAACGAATTTATATTCCTTTACCATCAGGTATCTTCATTTAGATCTTGTCAGAACGCTCCTGTTAACTTTCAGCTGGTTTTGTTTAGAGAATTTGATATTTGGTATTTATTAACCTTCCTTAAAGAGAGAAATGTAGAATATCTTCCCTTATATTACTATGTGGGCTATATACCTTGATAGCAGGAGATTTAAAAGTAAGGAATGGCTCTTGGAGTATTAAGCAAATGAGCCCTAAGAACTGGAAAACAACTCTTTACACTAAGTAGATTTGAGAAACAATAGCATACTATGTTTATGTTGAAGGCTTATTTTTAAATGTGTTTCTACCTTTAGCAAAAGGCAGGGAGGAGCTATTACGAATAAGCCTTCGTGAACTGGAATTGGCTGATGATGTTGACCTTGCAAGTATAGCAGAAAACATGGAAGGTTATTCAGGTGCGGACATTACCAACGTGTGCAGGTATGAGTTCTTTTGGTACCATAGGTTTTTGTGGGTATGAACTTTTATATGAAGTTTTTATGCTGAAGTGATAGAGGGGCTGGGTGTGGTGGCTTATACCTATGATCCCAGCACTTTGGGAGGCCAAGGTGAGAGAATTGCTTGAGCCCAGAAGTTGATACCAGCCTAGGCAGCATAGCAAAACCTTGTCTCTACAAAAAAATCTAAAAATTAGCCAGGCATGATGGTGTGCGCCTGTAGTTCCAGCTACTTGGGATGCTGAGGTAGAAGGATCACCTAAGCCCAGGAGGTCGAGGCTGCTATGAGCCATGATTGTCGTGATCATGCCACTGCACTCTAGCCTGGATGACGGAGTGACACACTGGCTCAAAAAAAAAAGATAAATGAATAAAGGCCCATATAATAGCCTGTTGTCAGAATCACAAGTTTTAAGTTGGTTTTAAGTTAGTGTTAGCAGGTGCTAATAACATATTTAGGTATCTTCATGTCAGTGAAGAGTCTATAGGTCATTTGAAAGTTGCAAGTTCAAGCAGCTAATGTTATAACAATTTGTTTAAAATAAAAGGTCAATAATTGCCTTCGATTTTTTTTTTTTTGAGTTGGAGTCTCACTCTGTCACTCAGAGTGGAGTGCAGTGGCCGCTCCGGGCCACCGTAGCCTCGACCTGCTGGGCTTCGGGATCCTTCCGCCTCAGCCTTCCGAGTAGCCGGAATCACAGGCACACGCTACCACTCCCGGCTGATTTTTTAAAATTTATTGTAGAGATGAGGCCTCGCCAAGTTGCCCAGGCGAGTCTTGAACCCGCGGGCTCAGGCCGTCCACTCACCTCGGCCTCCCAAAGCGCTGGGATTACAGGCTGAGCCACCGAGCCTGGCAGTTGTCTTAGATTTTAAAAATTGTTTTAAAAAAGTTGCCAATGCATTCCTTCACTCTACTGTGAAAGAGAGGTTGATCGCAAAATGTATTGACTTGGCATATGCACAGAGTACAGTCTTATGCTCAGTGCACATATCCCAACTGTGATGGGAACAGCAGCAAAAAAAAGACTGCCTCTAGTCCAGCTGATCTAAGTATTACCAGGGGGCTTGACTGTACTCATTTCCTCATCTCTAAGTGAGCATACGTGCAGGGTTATGAGGGTTAGAAATAACATGTTACGCATCAAGCAGCTATATTGCTGTCCCTTTGCATAAATGGTGGCTGATATCCAGGATGAAAAGTGGTAAAAGGAAAGAGATTCCTGAATCTGAGGGGGTTTTTTTAAGAAAAAAACACAAATAGAGAAGTAAAGGAGAAACCACTTAATCTGATCATGTTTTACTCTATAAGGAGAAAATATTTTTCTAGTTAACAGGTTATCTTCTGACTCTTATGATGCTTATTTTTCATTTTATTGATTATGTATAACAAAATTCAACTGCTAGTTTCTTTATTGTATCCTTTAACTTTTTCTGGGGTTTTATATTCAGTAGTAATTATTTAAATTGGCTAGCATCCTTATTTCATCATGCAAGATCTAACTACTAAAAAAACACAACAGCCTTTGTATTCTAATAAGATGTCTATGCAATACTATATATGAGGAGGAACCCAAAAAATCCCAGAGTTTATTGACAAAAATTTGTCTATTTATTCTTACATGTTAAAACTTTAGTCACCTTCAGAATACTCTGGGCTGGGCGTGGTGGCTCACACCTATAATCCCAGCACTTTGGGAGGCCGAGGTGAGAGGATTGCTTGAGCCTAGGGGTTTGAGACCAGCCTAGACAACTTGGAGACCTTATCTCTACAATAAATCAAAAAATTAGCTGGGTGTAGTGGCATATGCCTGTGGTTCCAGGTACTGGGAAGGCTGAGGTGGAAGGATCACCTGAACCCAACAGGTCGAGGCTGCAGTGGCCATGATCATGCCACTGCACTTCAGCCTGGGCAACAAAGACTGACTCAAAAAAAAAAAAAAAAATGTACTCTCTGTTTCATGCAGTACACCTATTGAGACACTTTCCACTGCTCAGAACAGTTTCTGAACTTGTCGATTTTGATACCTTTGAGTGCTTTTGTTGTTTTTTATTTCACCTCTTCTACATTGGCTAAACATTTCCCTTAGAGGACTTTCTTCATCTGGGAACGAAAAAAAAAAATTTGTTGCTTGGGGCAAGACTGAGTAAATAAGGTGGGTGAGGTATGGGTGTCATGCTGTTTTGGGTCAAAAACTGCTGAACACTTAGCACAATGTGGGCAGGTGCGTTGTCATGGTGGAAGAACCAGTCGCCTACCTGTTCATGCCACCACTCCAGACATTTCTTCTGCTGTGCAGCCTCTCACAATGCTAGCTAGTACATTGATGTTGATGGGTTCCTAGAACACTTTCCTAGCGGGAGACACCTGTACTACAAGGGTCCCGCCCTCCAAAAGATAATTCCAGGTTTTGGAGGTCCCTCCCTCATATGTAATTTAGATAATGACTCGAGAATGCTACAACAAAATAATTTTTCTATGCACAGGTTTTCATTCAATGAAAATAACACTTTGTGGTGTGTTTTTTTTTTTTAACTTAAAACCTAGGGACGCCTCCTTGATGGCAATGAGAAGGCGTATTGAAGGTTTGACCCCAGAAGAAATCCGAAATCTTTCAAAAGAAGAAATGCACATGCCTACGACTATGGAGGATTTCGAAATGGCTTTAAAAAAGGTTTCTAAGTCAGTATCTGCTGCAGACATTGAAAGATATGAGAAATGGATATTTGAGTTTGGATCATGCTAAATTCTCACATGTAAACTGTGAGGAATCAGCCTTAAGTGTTTGAATAGTAATTAAATGTAGTAATTCATTGCACTGAGTGCTATATTTTTTTAAACTTTCATAATGGTAAGATTTTTTAAAACCCTTGTGATTCTGAATAAAGCCAATATTTTTAAGCTGAAATTTTGTTTTACTTTAGCATTACCAGATTTCTATTTCACTGATCACAAATGTTACATGTTACTTGGCTTGGAAAACTGTCTTTTTTTCTTTTCCTATTTTTTTTTAAGACTTATGTTTCTTCCAACTGAATTGGCCATTTGCACTGGGATACTGAATAGCCAACAGACCACAAGGAAGTCGTCACTCTTTGCTCCTGTTTGAAACCAACAGCTACAACAGCAAACCACCACTGTCCTGTTGTGGGGCCTAGAAAAGCTGTCTTCATACGCACTTCTAAGTGCAACCTTTTCCTCCCCATTGTCTGCTATTGTTATTCCTTCTAGGGAGAACAAGATAAGTTTGACTCCTTAATGCCTAATTTTCAGATAACTGAAAATCCCTGGGCATTTTCACACAAGTAGCTAATTAAAGGCCAAATATGCCCTCCCTCCCACCTGGTGTTATGGTAGCTTCTCTTCCTGGGAGAGTTTTAAAGATTCTTCATTTTACTGTGCATTTATGAAGAAAAAACACAGTCTTGGCTAGCTTTTATTCTGCTTACATAAGAGGCTGCATTATAGGCAAATAGGTATTTCTAGGCTTTTGCTTATTGTACTGTAATCTAATTCATGAACTCGTGTACAAAGCATAGCTAAAGAAATAGCTAATGGTATAAATAAAAGTTAATGGTACCAAATTTTAGTTAGGATTTCCTTTTAGGATTATGTATAAGAAAATGACTTATTGTGTATCATACCAACTATAGAAAACAGTGTCAGGAGATTGCATGCCATGCTATGGCCCCAAGTCTCAATAGGAAGGACAGAAGTTGGGATAGGAATCTGCTAACTGCATAACCTATGCCCTCCAAGATACCATGTAAACTCCTAAAGTTGTTTCGTCACCAGAACCTGTAAGCTTACGGTTAATAGACGAAACAAAACCATGTCATCGTTTGGAGTTAAAACTGGTATTTCTAACAACTTAATGAATGAGAATGGGCATACAGAAATAAAGTGCTACTAGCTAGTGCAATTATAAATTGCATGCATTATTTTTCTGCAATAAGGAGGTAGGAATAATAGGCTTCTGTGTGATGTAATACTAAAGACAGGCAAAACAAAACATCATTCCTTCATTCTACTACGTCATCCTCCCTCCCACACCCCCCACACCCCAAATATCTATTTAGCCTAAATATAAAGTAACTTAAAAAACCAATCATGACTTTTTTGGACAATGTTTTTTATTTTTTTTTAGTCATAGTCTCACTCGTCACCCAGACTATGGCATGCAGTGGCATGATCACGGCTCACTATAGCCTCAACCTCCTGGGCTCAATCCATCCTTCCACCTCAGCCTCCCAAGTAGCTGGGACTACAGGTATACACCACCATGCCTAGCTAATTTTTTTTTAATTTTTGTAAAGACAAGTTCTCCCTATGTTGGCCAGACTGGTCTTGAACTCCTGGGCTCAAGCAATTCTCTCACCTCGGCCTCCCAAAGTGCTGGGATTACAGGTGTGAGCCAATGTGCCCAGCAGCAACATTTTTAAAAGTATTTTTTAATGAAACAATAGAAAGTATTACATGTAATAAGTTATATGTCCTAGGTCACATTGTAAAATATGTCACTATGAGTAATGGTTTTAAAAGGTAAGACAAAAACACTTGTAGGGTAAATAGCACTATCCTTAGAACCACAAGACCATAGGTACACTCTAACTCGAGGATACTGAAGGAAATCATTAACTGAGCCTTGGTTTCAGCCAATGTAAGTGAAAGGACCTATACTTATACCTGTATATAGGTAATTTTTGCCGGGGACAAGTTTTTATACAATTGTAACCAAACCAGCTATACTTTTTTCCTCAAAAAGTTTATTTTAGAGTGAGAACATGTCACTACAACTTTTAAATCCTGGTGCATTCAAGGTGAGTAGTCTTGGTACAGGATACAATCAAATCTTATATACTTTAGTGATTTTATATTGAGTCACATACTTAATATAAAGGCACATTGTACTGAATAAAAAAATAAGTGTTATTAAGTTCTTGAGCTTTTAAATTAGAATTTTATAAAGTGCTTTTCATAAAGTCTTATATATTATAGTAATTAAGTGGATATAATTTCCTTAACAAAGGCACCTGGAAAAGTTATTGGCACATAATATTTTGTCTTGCCTTTTTTTTTTTTTTTTTTGGTAATGTCAAAAGTCTCTTCCTATGTCTTCTCTTCCACTTTGTTTAAATTTTCCTTAACTATTCTTCATCTGAAAAGCCAGCCCTTTTTAGAGAACAAGGCGAATGTTAACTTGGCACTGTAAAGGTCAATTTTCAGGCAGTCTTAGGAGTCAATTTCTCTAGTGTATAAACTGATTCTTAATGATTTGAAGAAAATTATATTCAAGTAGCAAATTTGGAGTCGAGACTAATTCAGAGTCCATGATTTGAGATGGCATTTTAAATACATGTTTTATCTTCAAGGTTGTCAGCTGTTTTCTCAGGATCATCTGGATATAAGTTGACAGCTGTCACAGGTAGAACATTCACTTCATCCAACTCAAGAATTCCTCTGAAATAGAAAATGATTAATTACTATCAAAATTAGATATTTCCTCTGCCTATAGTTTGGTAGTAAGATAAGGCTTCTTCAAGGTTATAATTACATACCTAAGGTTAGGTGCTTTTGCTTCAAAAGTCACCTTAACCAAAATGAGGGAATAGAAAGGTACAGAGGAAGTTCATTACTTAGTACTCTAGGGAAGGAAAGGCTGGGATAAGTACAGATCTCCAAGGTAGAGAGTTAGGTCCCCAGATATATTCTGGTTGAGCAAAAAGACTAAGCTCATGCTGCTTTCTAAAAAATACCACTGAAACACAACCTTAGGACTTTAGACAGTAGTTTTTTGTTACTTAAAATCCCTGACCAGAGAGTTGGTCTATGGATTGCATCCAAAACCCTGTACTGTAAGTTCAGTGTTATCCCAATCAGAATATCAACAGAGGTTAGTTGTTTATAGAACCAAGCAAGCTGATTCTAAAGTCTACAGGAAAAAACTGCAAGAATAGCCGTAAGAATTTTTTAAAAGAAAAATGGGAAGAAGAGACAGTTGCCCTAACATGCTATCAAAGTTTTTATTAGAACATTATAGTAATTAAAACTATGCTAGTGGCATAGGAATAGACAAGGAGATCACCAGAGCAGAAGAATTCAGAAACAGATTTCCATACACAAATTTAATTTATAATAAGGTAACATTCTAAATCAATGGGAAATTACTAATGGAACAATGGCCTCTGGGAAATAAAATCATAACTCTAGCAAACTATATACAAAAGTGAAGGTAAAAAGAAAGTTTTAAGAAAACACATGACTTGCAAATGCGAAAGGCTGGCCTACTTAGGGGAAAAAAAACCCTAGAAGCCAGAGGAATAACATAAATTGCTTAGACTCCAAATCTAAAGTTTTTGTATGCTATACCATAAACAAGAGCAAAAGGCAGATGGTAAAAAGTAAGAAATCTACAATATGCATTATATAACAGATGAAGGAGCTCCTATATGATTATTACAAAAGGCAATACAATTGAAAAATAAAAAATTAGTCAAGTGTGGTGGCATGTGCCTATAATCCCAGCTACTCAGGAAGCTGAGGTGGTAGGATCTCCTGAGCCCAGGAGATCAAGGCTACAGTAAGCCATGATAGTGGTGCTGCACTCTACCCTGGGCAACAGAGTGAGACCCTGACTCAAAAAAAAAAGAAACGTAGCAGCTGGACACAGTTGGCTCATGCCTCAACCCCAGCACTTTAGGAAGCCAAAGTGGGAGAATCACTTGAGCCCAGGAGCTCGAGACCAGCCTGAGCAACATAGAGAAACTCTTGTCTCTACTACTACTAATAAATAAAATTCAAAATAAAGCTAACTATGGGGGACAAAAAAGAATACGCTTATATATATATTGGTAGGAAAAGAGCTTAAGTCTGTGGTTCCCAAACTGCACTGAGGCTCCTGGGTTGGCACAGCAAGCAGATGTACCACAGAAAATTTTCAAGAGACTTCATGTATAATACTAGCTTGAGGGTAGTTCATGGTTTTGACTTTAGATTGCAAAACATTCAATGAAGTCATCTTTCCAAAGCAGAGTTGCTGGTGGAGCTATAATTTGGAAGTTTTGTCCTCTCCAAACCTCATGTTGAAATTTGATCCCCAGTGTTGGGGGTGGGGCCTAATGGGAGGTGTTGGGGTCATGGGAGCGGATCCCTCAGGAACAGATTAATGCCCTCCTTGGAGAATTGGCACCTGAGTTCTCTCACTCTATTCCTGCATGAGCTGGTTATTAAAGAGAGGCTGGCACCTCCCCTTCTCTTTCTCGTTTCCTCTCTCTGCACACACTAGCTCCCATTTGCCTTCCCCATGAGTGGAAGCAGCCCGAGGCCCGCCCTAGAAACCAAGCAGATGCTGGCACCAGGCTTCCTGTACAGCCTGCGGAACTATGAGCTCAGTGAACGTCTTTTCTTTATAAATTACCCAGTCTCAGGTATTCCTTTATAGCAATGCAAAACGAACTAGGACAGGTAGTTAATATGGTAGAATGCAAATACTGTTTAAAAACTAATGTTGAACAGGAAATGAGGGTGCGTGTCTAATCTGGTTCCAGTATATGAGGTACTGGTAGTGCCCTTTAGGCACAAACATCCCATGAGTAATCTCGTAATGTAGTAATTTAAGAACAAAATAAAAATATTTTTCTTCTTTAAATCTTTCTTTTGAGGCGAGCTTGGTGGCTCAGCCTGTAATCCCGCACCTTTGGGAGGCTGAGGTGAGTGGATTGCCTGAGTCCGCGGGCTCGAGACCTGCCTGGGCAACTTGGCGAGACCTCATCTCTACAATAAATCAAAAATTAGCCGGGCATGGTAGCGCGCGCCTGTAGTTCCAGCTACTTGGAATGCTGAGGCGGAAGGATCTCCGGAGCCCAGCAGGTTGAGGCTGTGGTGGCCGGGAGCGGCCACTGCACTCCAGTCTGGGCGACAGTGAGACTCCAATTCAAAAATAAAAATAAAAATAAAAAATTCTTTCTTTTGGCCTAAGTAGTAGCATCAGAAAAATAAATTACTGGCACACTAAGGATGCTGTAAACCTACTAAGTTTGGCAACCTCTGTCCTAAGTGAAAAATGCAATTTGCAAAACAAGAGTCTGAGTTGATAAACAGTTATAACTAGCATACATTTACATCAGTACATAGAAATTAGGTTAAAAGTGCCAACCCAAACGGCTGAGAATAACTACGTCTAGGTAGAAGAATAAGAAAGAACAGAGAAGTGAAAGGATACTTCCAGTTCATTGCTCTCTACAGGTCTATATTGACTACATATTTTTCTACCAACAAGTATCCTCAGTACAATCACCACTGATAAAGAATACTGGAAGTGGGGACCAAAGGGAGGCCCAAACTTTACCTGTACGATGTCCAATTGTATACCTAATCCTGAATCATGCCCCACATCTTTAAAATAAAATATATTTTAAAAAGTACATTGCTAATTTGGTTTTTGATTTTTCATTGCATCTTTTCCTGTTGAGGAGCCCATAACAACACAATGGGGAAAAAAACAGGGCGGGCTCAGTGGCTCATGCCTGTAATCCCAGGACTTTGGGAGGCCAAGGCAGGAGGAATACTGAGCCCAGGAGTTTGAGACCAGCGTAGGCAATATAGCAAGACCCTGTCTCTACAAAAAAATAAAAAGAAAAAAATTAGCTGGGCATGGTGGTACATACCTGTAGTCCCACCCACTCAGAAGGGTGAGGCAGGAGGATGGCTTGAGCCCAGGATTTTGAGGTTGCAGTGAGCTATGATCATGTCACTGCACCCCAGCCTGGCAGCCTGGTTGACAGAGTGAGACCCCAACTCAAAAAGATAATAAAAAACAAATTACAACAACGTTTTCTATGCAAGGTATGCATAGTAAAAAAATTCTGAGCTTCCTGGTAGCCAAAGGGAATAGGAAAAAACTGTTAAATTACAGAATGTCACTAAAGGTTGAGCATACCTAATCTCAATCTAAAATCCAAAATGCTCCAAAATCCAAAACTTTTTGAGTGCTAGCATGATACCCGAAGGAAATGTTCACTGGAGCATTTCTGATTTCAGATTAGGAATGCTCAACCAGTAAGTATAATGCAAAATATTCCAAAATCAGTACACTTTCAATCCCCTCCTAAGTATTTCAGATAAGGGACAGTATCAGAAAAATAATGGGAATGCCAATTCTTCAGGGAAGATGCAAACTAAAAAGATGGGAGGGGCACTAACATTTCTTCACTCTGCAGGTGCTTTGCTTACATTGACTTTGCCCTATAACAATCCTTATAGGGAAACATTAGTTCACTGTACTGAAGAAAGGGGAGTTTCAAAGACCTCGTAACAAGCAAGTGGAAAAGTGAGTGTTCAAATCAGGCTTTTCTTGTAAATCCTGTGATATAACATAGTCAATGTAATATCACTAAGCAGAAACCATGGTCGTTCCCATTGAGATTTGTTTCTATGAAGAGGCTAAAATGACTAATTGTTTAACTTGTAAAAATGCTAACAATTCACTTTAAAATTTACTATAAAATAATTTATTTGATTAAAAAAATCAAATATAAAAGGAAGTAAACATCAGTCTCTCCACTCTGACCTCATTCCCACTCATTAGACATAATTTATTTTCTCATTCTGGAAATTTTCTATGCATTTATATACATGTAGTACATAAAATATTTGTTTTACCCAAACGTGATAGTATTGTTTGCAATTGAATAGACTTTGGAACTCTTCAGCTAGAGAATCCCATTGCACGTATGTGCAATTAGTTAGTCAAGCCCTCACTGATAAAGAGTTAAGAAGGTACTTATTTTGTTTTGTTTTCTGCTACAAAAAATGCTGCAATTAATATCCAGCTAGTCTTCTGAAATTAATTACATTTTAAACTGATACTTTGGAGTTGGAAATACATAGTGAAGTCCTTGTTTTATTCATCTCTGATCATATACAGTGCACTTCCCATTACATATTTTTGTTTCCTTTCTCTCCCTACTAGACTTTAAGTTCTTATAGAGCACACTTTGTCTTATTCACACTTGAATTTTCTTTTCTTTTTTTTTTTTTTTTAGTTGAAGTCTCACTCTGTCGCCCAGGCTAGAGTGCAGTGGCAAGTTCACGGCCACCACAGCCTCAACCTGCTGGGCTCAGGTGATCCTTCCACCTCAGCCTTCCAAGTAGCTGGAACTACAGGTGTGCTCTACCACGCCCAGCCTATTTTTTTTATTTATTGCAGAGATGAGGTTTCACCAAGTTGCCCACACTGGTCCCAAACCCCTGAGTTCAGGCAATCCTCTTGCCTCGGCCGCGCCTGTCTTTTTTTTTTTAATTTGAGTCTCACTGTCACCCAGGCTGCACACTTGAATATTTTTAAAGAGTACTTTGATCAAAACAGGCATTCAATAAATGTGTTTCAATATTGCTAAAGTTGGAACAGGATAAAATAAAAGTAGGCATTGTTTTTCCCTCCCACTTGTCTTACTCTCGCTAATTTTTATATTTTCCACTCTAAATTATAGTTAATATCTCACTTTTTAATCATCAAAAATATTAACATTTCAGAAATAAGAAATACTTACTTGTATTCAGAAACTGGGAAAAGCACCTTTAAGATGGTTATCACCACAGCCGCTCCTACAATTCCAACCACCATCACATTCAAAAACATGAAGAACACTGGGGAAACACTGCTCCAGAACTTACACAGATCTTTTCTAAACTTTTCCATCCACTGACACATTACCTAAAAAAGGAGTTTTGATTAGATATGCACATTTCATTGAGCTCTAAGGATAAACTTTAAATTTTTTAATGTTTTAGCTTTGGGGTGACAAAGATATCCACCACAAAGCTAAAACAGTGGTGGTGGTGATGGTGGTGGTTACATAGGTGTTAACATTTGTCAAAACTAACTGTATATTTAAAACAGGTACATTTTATTTTAAAATGTACCCCAATAAAGTTTACAATTTTAAAAATTATGTTCTGGCCAGGCGCAGTGGCTCATTTGACAGGCCGACTCAGGAGGATCACTTGGGGCCAGGAGTTCAAGACCAGCCTCAACAACATAGCGAGACTTTGTCTCTACAAAAACTTAAAAATTAGCCAGGCTGAGGTGGGAGAACTGTCTGAGCCCAGGGGTTCAAGACTACAGTAAGCTATGATCATATAGAGTGAGACCCTATCTCTAAAAAACTAAATAAATAAAAATAAAAATTATTTTCTAACTGCAGGCACAGAAATGCTAATATCCTTTAAGATTATTTATGTTGTTGTCTAACTACAAATCAAGTGAAAATTTCTAATTGACAGGAGATTAGTTAGCTACAGTTCACTATAAACAAAATGAACCAGAGCCAACTATCAGTTGCCAGTAACTGAAGGACAGGAGAAGGAAAGAAAAGACAAAAAAACAGTAGCTTTTAGAACAGATGCGAAGTACATTATGTACAAAACATATTTCTATACTTGAAGACTGAATAAAGAGCCTAGGGTGGACACCGGCGGCATAGGCTATGAAGACAGTCTGCTCTGAGGCAACTTGCTGAGGAGTCGGGGTGGACAGGAGGAGGGTGCCACAAACCAGACCACCACAGGGACCCTAACAAAGCAATCCTAATCTTCAGTGACCTTCTACTTTGAGATTAACCATAGGCCCTGCTCATTTAAATGGAAATTATTTTGGATAGGGGCCTGGCTAATATAGAGAGAAAGAGATCAGGATACTCACTCTGAACCTGTATGTGCCCTCCTAGTGAGCAGTATAGATGTCATGAGTAGTACATGAGAACGTCATAGGTGCCAGTGCATATTTACATGTAGCACCCCTCTAATTTAATCCTTAGAACAATTTCATGAGATAACTAATTTACAAACCAAGTGGTTGCCCCACTGTACAAATAAACTGAGGTTAGAGAAATTAACAATGTGTCCATGATCACACAACTAGTAAGCAGCAGAACCAAGTTTCAAGCCTAGGCAGTCTGACTCCAGAACGTGTTCTCTCAACCACTGTGCTTAGTCACTGAACAAGATTCTGAGGGCACAATGCATGTGTGTGTACACAAGGTAGGAGTTGCAGGATACAGAGGAATGGGGATATGAAAAAGAATTCTGTACCTGAAACTTCAACCAAACAAAATCCAGTGCCTTAATAATCGTGAGCTGACTATATTATTAAATGAAGCTTGAAGAAGAAAATAGGAATAGCTGAGCATATCACTATCACCAGTGTTTCATGGTTCTGGTCTTCATGGTTCCCGCCTCATCTTAATTGCTAGGATCTATGTTCTTTATCACAAACATCAATGCTCCTGCTGACACCAAATACTTGATTTACCTTATAAGAAGATGGAGGCTCTGCTCTGAGGGGGGTTTCGGGTAATTTGCCAGGCAAAGCATCTTCATCTGCAGTGGTTTCCACATTCCTGATAAGGTACTGGCTGGTGGTCTGCAATGAACTGACACTTTCTACTGAGAAGAAAAAGCAAAGTTACCAAAGTTACCAAGGGCATGCAGGTATCTCTCCTGCTAGTCCTAAGGTTACTATACCAGTAACATTTAGGGTAGTACGAACATATATTTTACCACGGGAGAAAAAAAAACATATTTGATATTTACCCATTCAAGTGCCAGAAGGCAAATATAAACTAAGACAGTTACAAGGGGCTAAAGCAGTTATGATTTTGTTACACAGAAAGCCAAAATTTAAACAGTTCTATGTTTCAGTGAAAATGGAGTAGTTCTCCCTCTAAATGAACCTTCATCATATTCTTATTATATATTTTGTGATGAGTACCCACCCACAGTAAGAGTGAATAATTACTGAAAAATGTCACTATGGAACCAGCATTGATCACATTCTACTAAGGCTCAAAATAGATTCCTAAAGTCCTTAAATGCACATATAAAGTAATACAAGTTATAAAGCACTTTTAAAAGAAGTTCAAACATATTATCTATAATTAAAGATATATAGTAACTATTGCAAATAATGTAAAAATTACAAAGTTCAAGAGTATATAAATGTACCATAAAGAAATGAATGGTCTTTTAAATTACCTTTTTTGGAGAGGTTTGGCAGGGTAACTAAAATGTCACTGTCTCGGGAAATAGAGTACAGCATGCTTTCTTCCAAAGGAAGAGTGTAGTTCGAATGTCTGAGTATTCCCTGGTTCTTAACTAAAATGTCAATTTCAGTGACTTCCTGTTGTTGAGCCTATAAAAGAAAAAATAAGGGATTACTTTTTATTTTAAATAATGGCACGGCCCCAAAAGAACCTAAAAGTGAATTTTCCTCCCTGATTTTTATAACTGAAAGGACTTTTCCTATTCAGATAACTACTCTCTATTCCCTCCCACCATTCCCACTTTGGGGCACTAATTGCAACTTTAATAATATTCCTGTCTGCTTTAGCACTCATTTTTAAAAGTTTAATCTCAGTTCCATTTCATCTACACAGAGGGACTTGGAGGAAATGGGAGCAGAACGATTAACCAAATTCAGCCTCTTCGTGGACTTTCTGTTTAATAATGTTCACAACAATTTAAAGTGATATAAGCATGTATGAATATGATTTTGATTTTTTTTGGGTCAGGGTCTCACTCTGTCACCCAGGCTGGAGTGCAGTGGCACAATCACGGCTCACTGTAGCCGTAACCACCTGGCCTCAGGTGATACTTCCACCTCAGTCTCCCAAGTAGCTGGGACTAGAGGCACACACCACCATGCCTGGCTAATTTTTTTGATTTTTTGTAGAGACAGGGTCTCGTTATGTTGCCTAGGTTGGTCTTGAACTCCTGGCCTCAAGCAGTCTTCCTGCCTCAGTCTTTCAAAATGCTGAGATTACAGGCATGAACCAGTACACCCAACCAAGAAAATTTTTTAAAAATATACTTTAAGGCTAGGCTCAGTGGCTCCTCCTGTAGTCCCAACACTTTGGGAGGCTGAGGCGAGCGGATTTCCTGAGCCCACGGGTTTGAGACCAGCCTGGGCAACTTGGTGAGACTTTGTTTCTACAATAAAATAGCCAGGTGTAGTAGCGTGCGTCTGTAGTTCCTGCTACTTGGAAGGCTGAGGCGGAAGGATCACCGGAGCCCAGCAGGTCGAGGCTGAGGGAGCCATGAGTGTGCCACTGCACTCCAGCCTGAGCGACGGATGACACTTCAACTCCAAAAAAAAAAAAAATACACTTCAAATGCTAAAATTAGTATACAAAAATTTTTAATGGTTGGATACATGGCAACAGAGTAACTTCTTATCTAGTCAAAAACAAAGTGAACACAAGCATAACACCTGGCATAAATTTAAACCCTTATCATTTAATTCCCAATTAATAAGCATACTGTCTTACTTGTTTTCCATCGATCTCTACTACCTCTTCTTGAATGACAATTAGTTGCAAACTGGAACCAGACGTCATAGGCCACTCATGGACTAAAATCCTTACACTGACAATTCCAAAATATTCTTTTTCCTCCAAATTTTCCAGACTTTCATTCTTCACTATTAAAAAAAAAGTAGTGAAAGCATTGAACACAAATTACCACCAAATCTATTACTGAGTTTGACTATTTCGATGACGTTTACATGCAACAAGACAGCTGTAAGCCAATTTCTCTGGCTTTCTTCATTACTGATTCAATGCCATTTCAGACTTACAAAAATGAAAACAACTTGACAAATCCTTATGACTGCTTACACTCATTTGAAAGGTTAAAATGTGTTGATCTTTGTATTTTTGCATTACATACCACATGAGCAACATTTTTCCTATTCTTTTACACAGATTGACAATGAGGATCCAGCATGGCACAACTATTTATAAAGCAGACACAGCCAGATGACACAATCAAGCCCATGTTTTACAATATAAGCACATTCATTCATCCACAAACTACTGTGACAGAGGGGGCCCACACAGTAAGAACACTGAGTTTTGTTCTCAATCCTTTTCCCCAAAAGGTGACGTTTTAGTGTTGGAGAGGGCAAGAATGGGGAAAGAGGGTGGAAGAGCTGCAGCTGCCCTACTAATGGATGACTGGGTGGGATGCACTTCTGGCCATGTTCCTCTCCAGCTAGGACACCCCGCCCCCCCCCCATGGAGATGGGTGTATAGTAGCTGCAGCTGGCTTATGAGCCAATGGCTGTTCTATTATGGCAGAAAGCAAGGTGGCTCAAGCCTGTAATCCTAGCACCTTGGGAGGTCGAGGCAAGAGGACTGTCTGATACCAGGGGTTCGAGACCAACCTGGGCAACTTAGAGAGACCGTGTCTCTACAGTAAATAAAAAAATTAGCCGGGTGTGGTAGCACACACCTGTAGTTACAGCTACTTGGAAGGCTGAAGTGAAAGGATAGCCTGAGCCCAACAGGTCAAGGCTGCAGTGGCCGTAAGCGTGCCACTGCACTCCAGCCTGGGTGACACAGTGAGACTCTGACTCAAAAAAAAAAAGAAGAAAAGAAAAAGACAAGGCAACACACACCAGTGAAACTGACACAAACAGAGCATTTAGTTTCTGTCCCTCAAATAATCAGGACTATTTGCCAAACAGGAACCCAGATGGACAGTCTGATTAGCCTGTTTAAACAGACTCTGTGCTCAAGTCCATTCTCTTTGTCTGGAACATCCCAATATCTAGTTCATGAACCACTTACTATGTACCGCCTACCTGGCTAACCTCCCCTCCTGAGTCCCTTCCCCTCCAAACCATTCACACAACAGTGTCCAACTAACCTCACTATGACAGAGTTTTAATACCACAGCCTCCTGCTCAAACACCTTCAGGGCATCCCTGTGTTTCCTGGTAGTCCTCTGACTGGGAACTCCTTCGGGCTCCTCATCTGGGTACTTGCTGCTCCTCTCTGTTGTGTGCCTAACCTCCCATGCCTAACCTCCCATGCCATTCAAAGCTCACCACTGCTGAACATTGCCCCTCATGGTCCATCTCTGCATTTCGTTGACCACTGGTCTCCCTCACAGAACAGAGGGCGACTTGTCAGCATGTCTGTATGCCCAAAGATGAGGGCACTGGGACTCAATGGGTGAGAAAGTACAATCATAAAATTATCCAAAGTGGTGGATCTTCAGTTCGCAAACTTGGTATCTCTACTCTAGAATAAAACATAAACAACAAAGCCCTTCATATTCTGACTGACTTACTGTGGTAGTCAGCTTTTAAAATAGTCCTCAATGATCCTTGCCACCAAACATTCATATCATTGTTTAACTCCCTCTCCCTGAATATGACTTGTTTTTGTTTTCACTTTTTATTTTTTAAGAGACAGAGTCTCACTACATTGCCCAGATGGTCTTGAACTCCTAGCCTTAAGCAATCCTACCAGCCTCCTGAGTAGCTGGGATTACAAACGTCTTGCAAGACACTATATTGGGCCTAGTGACTACTTTCTAACAAACAGAACACAGCACAAGTGATGGAATGTCACTTCCATGCTTAGATGATAAAAGACTGTGACTTCTGTCTTGTTCATACTCATTCTTGCTGGCAGACTCTCTTGTCATCTTGATGATGAAACCAGATGTCATGTTGTGAGATGCTCTACAGAGACATTCACGTGGCAAGCAACGGAGGGAGGCCCCAAGCCCATATCTGGTGAGGAACTGAGGCCTCCATTCAACAGTTCAGAAGGAACCGAAACCTGCCAACAACCACATGAATTAGCTAGGGAAGCAAACCCTTCCCATTTGAGCCTTGACATGATGGTAGCCTCGTGAGAGCCAGAGGACCCGACCAGGACAAGCTGAGATTCTTGAGCTACAGAAACTACGAAATAAGAAACACTGTCCTAGGCCACTGGCTTTTGGGTTAAATTGTTACGCAGCAATAAATAACAAACATGGTACTAAAGAAAAAAATGTTTTAAGGAATTAAAGATTTGTTGTTGCTGCATTGAATATTTTGAAGATCCAATTGCTGTAACTGGATAAGATGAGCATTTACGTCAGCTATCAAAGAAACAAACTCAATGCAACAGCTGAGATGACTAGAAAGACTGCCATAATAAATGGAGCAGCTAGGATGCATTCCACGTCTAATTCCCAGGGAATATACCACCAAAAGAATTATTGTTTGTTTGTTTCTTTGTTTGAGTCGGAGCTCTCAGGCTGGAGTGCAGTGGTATGATCACAGCTCACCACAGCCTTGACCTCCAAGGCTCAGGCAATCCTTCTGCTTCAACCTCCCTCCCAAGTAGCTGGGACTACAGGCACATGCCACCATGCTTGGCTAATTTTTTTTAATTTTGTATTTTGTAGAGACAAGGTCTCGCTATGTTGCCTAGGCTGGTCTTGAGCTTCTGGCTCAAGCAACTCTGAAGGCTGAGGTGGGAGGATCACCTGAGCCCAGGAAATTGAGGCTGCAGTGAGCTGGGATTGCACCACTGCGCTCCAACCTGGGCGGCAGAGTAGACTCTATCTCAAAATAAATAAATAAATAAATAAATTTTTAAAAGAGTTAAATATATATATGATAATAAACCCAAAGGCAAAAAGGGAATAAATGGAATTTAAGTGTTCTAAAATTCTTGCATTGTTTGGGAGTGAATAAAAGTATGAATGTATTGATATAAAGGGTCACCACTAAATGAATAGTAAAATTATGTAAAACCAACAAGACAGAGGGGAACTATGAAACCAAAGCTAATTAGGCCCAAAGAAAGCTAAAAGGGGAAGAACAGAAACAGAAATAGAACAAGTGGGACGAAGAGAAACAATTAAAGAAGAGGATTTAAATCCAGCATATCAGTAATTTTAAAAATGTAAATAAATCAAAATTCCAATTGTAAGACACAGAATGAATTTAAAAGCAACAACAAATACATGCTTCTTATAAGATACTCACTGTACATACAAGGACCCAAAAAGACTGAAAGAAAATGGAAGCCATACCACACCACAAGCATGAATAGAGGCTAAGAGGGACATACTATAAAGCTAAAAGAGTCACTGTGCCAGGAATATGTAACAATTTTAAGTCTGTATGCATTTAATACTGTTGTGTCAAAACATACAAAGCAGAAAAATGAAAGGAGAACAAACAAATTCAGAGTGGAGAGTTGAATATGCTATCCTCAGTAACTGACAGAGCAAGCAAACAGCACAAATCAGGAGCTCCACAGCATACATCATATCCAACAAATTGCATAATTTTTCAAGTACACATGGAAAGGGATATTGATTAAAACTGACCATATGCTAAGCCATAAATCAAGTCTAATTTCAAAGGCAGTTTTATCTCTGACAATATTCCTGGAATCTATAAAAAATCCCAAATATTTGGAAATTAAGCAATATACTTCTAAATGACCATTAAGAAAAGGAAATAGCAAAATCGATAATTAAACAACATTTTTCTAAATTATAATTGAAAATATATAACAAATCAAGTATACAAGTACTTAGAGAAAATGTACTGCCTTAAAATGTAGGTAATAAAAAAAATTCCATATATTCCTCCCATTTGTTATTTCATTCAAATGTATATTGTATACATTTGAATGAAATAACATATGTATGGTATATTCCAATGTATATTCCAATATGGTATATTCCAATATCTGCTTGCCTTTAAACAACTCAAAATCTTTTCTTTTTTTGGTAGTTGGAGTCTCACTCCATCACCCAGGCTGGGGTGCAGTGGCACACTCATGTACGCCAGACACATGAACTAACTTATTGTGACTAGACATGTGATTGACCACCCCAGCATCGACCTACTGGGCTCCGGCGATCCTTCCACCTCAGCCTTCCAAGTAGCCGGAACTACAGGCGCACGCTACTGCACCTGGCTAATTTTTGATTTTTTATTGTAGAGACAAGGTCTCGTCAAGTTGCCCAGGCTGGTCTTGAACCCATGGGCTCAGGCAATCCACTCGCCTCAGCCTCCCAAAGTGCTGGGATTACAGGCTGAGCCACCAAGCCCGGCCAACTCAAAATCTTAAAGGTTAAAAAGAAAAAAAATTTTCCCTCAGAGAAATAAGAAAAAAAATGTTTACGTAGAAGCTGAAAACTAAACAATCAGACAATTCATTTTCTCTTTGTTTTTCACAGTTGTGGTGAGCACCTCTCCAGGGTGCTGACTCTTGCCAACCCACATATTACCTCCCTGCACATTCTTATGTTGATATCAACCTACCAGAAATGCAGTTCTATCAATGCTGACCTCATGAAAGAAAATAAGTTACTATGCCAAGTGTAGCCAATATAAAATAAGAATACCATTTTAAACATATTAGTGTTATGATACACTCTGAAAATGATGTGTACAGTAAGTCCCCTACTTACAAACCTTCAAATTGCAAACTTTCAAAGATATGAATACATGTCCAATCACAATAAGTTAGTTCATGTGTCTGGCATATATCCTCTACAAATGTTTGTGCTTTTGTGTACTTTACTGTATAGTACTGTACAGAGTACAATAGTACAGTATCTTTATTTCAAGCCCAGGCTGGCTGGAGACAAGCTTAAAAGCAGTGGTGATGTAAGTGGTACTGTATAGCCGATTTAGTTAGTGGGGTACTTAGAATAACTTCATTGGACTTACAAACAAATTGGATCTACAAACATGCTCTGGGAATAGAACTTGTTTATATGTAGGGGACTTACTGTGTATGTGTATGTATATATGTGTGTGTATGTGTGTGTGTGTGTGTGTGTGTTTGTGTGTATAAAATTTTTTTTATATATTTTTAGAAACAGTTCCAAGTCCCAGGCTGGAGAGCAGTAGCGCAATCATAACTCACCGCAGCCTTGAATTCCTAGGCTCAGGAGATCCTCCCGCCTTAATGATACAAATTTTACTTTAAAATAGAAATATATAACATCCAAGAATTGTTTTACTAATTTGGTATTATTAAAAACAGAACAATTATGGAAATAATTTAGTAGTACTCACCTATCAAAGTCTGACAGCTTATTCGTGTTACACCACTATTTACAGGGAAGCCATTTACATATACCTGTCCACTCTCATAGGTTATGTTAAGAACAACCTTAAAATAAAGCAGCATAAACATTAATTCCAACGTTTATAAACAATGACAAGCTCTTCACGTCAAAAATACATTAACTAAATTAGATGTGTAGGTAAAATTCAAACAGGCAGCATAACACCTAACTAAATGAAATATTAAAAACATCAAAGGAGACAAACCTGTTCCTTGGATACGTCTCCATCATCTTTTAGGGTAGTTACATTAATTCTGATGCCATCCTGCAAAACAAATATTACATAAATCGAACATGTATGCATTTCACAGACTGAGAATAACTCATCTCTTTCTCTTTTCCTTGCAATTATATTTATTGTACAATTCACTTACAACAGCATTAAAAAAATATTTTCAGACCAATTTTATTTTTATAGCCTTTTTACACCCTTATTCACAATCCCAACTTATTACAATCTATAATTTTTCCATTTAATCATGAAATATATCACAAGTATATAGTATGCAAATAAAGTTTATAAGATTAGCACTCATGTTACTACAACCTAAGTTAAAATCTAGAATATCACCCATGTCTCAGAAATCCCTGCATGATTCCCCCTCCTCTCCTAAGAAGGAGTCCTTTCAGCGACTTACTTGTTAATCATTTCTTGCTTTTCTTTATAGTTTTACTACCTGTGCATCTCTCTCTAAACAATATGTTTAGTTTCACCTGTTTCTGAGCTTTATGTAAGTGGAGTAGTATTGTATCTATTCTTCTGGAACTTGTTTCTTTAAATTTTTTTTAAATTTCAAATTTTTTAAATATGTGGGGTACAATTCAGGATTAGGTGTACAAATGTTCATTATACAGGTACCCTTGTTGATGAGGTATGCCCCGTCCCCCAGGCAGTTTCCCACTACTGCCAGTCCCGCCCTCACCCTCCCCTCACCCTCTCACTACTGCCAATCCCTTTCTTATAGTATTACAATAGTTGTTCAAGGTCCGCTTATGAGTGAGAACATATGATACTTGGTTCTTTGCTTCTGTGATAGATCACTCAGTATTATAGCCTCTTAAGTCCATTCTAGTTGCTGCGAAGTTCATAATTTTGTCCTTTTTATGGCTGTGTAATATTCCATCATGTATATATACCACATTTTTTTTTATCCAGTCCTCTTTTGATGGACAGCATGGTTGGTTCCATGTTTTTGCTATTGTGAATAATGCTGCAATAAACATGCCTGTGCAGGTATCTTTTTCATAGAGCGATTTGAGTTCCTCCAGATATATTCCCATAATGGGGACTGCTGGGTCATATGGAACGTCGATTTTCAAAACTTTTAGGAGTCGCCACATAGTTTTCCACAGAGATTGTACTAGTTTATAATCCCACCAAGATTGTAGAAGTGTTCCCTTTTCTCCACATCTTTGCCAGCATCTGTTGTTTTTTGATTTATTGATGATGGCCATCCTGAATAGAGTTAGGTGGTATCTCAGTATGGTTTTCATTTGCATTTCTTTAATGATTAGTGAGGCTGAGCATTTTTTAATGTATCTGTTGGCTACT
>CAUYQG010156197.1:0-24776 GCA_963574415.1 Tarsius wallacei
GTTTCAAATTAGAACCAACCCAGAACCCAGATCAGGGAAGAATAGAGGGCTGAGCAAACATCAGAAGGGAAAGCCTCTCCCACTGACACTGAATAACAGAACTAAAGAGAAAAGCAAGAGATCTGTCACAAATGAGGAAAAACAAAAGGAAGACCACAGATAATTTCAAGTGTAACAAAGAGAAAACTGAAAAATCAGACCTCAGATGCCAAACAATGGAAGTCACCAACCACTGGCCCCAGAATATGACAGGGATTGGGGAATGGATGGATTGAGTGAATAAGACTCAAGAAAGACAAGATGCAACACTGAAAGAACTTGTAATGGAGATTTTGGCAGGAAGTAAATAAGACGTCAGGCAGGGAAGGCAGAATTAATCTAGCTGAAGAAAGACTCTCAGAACTTGAAGACCAAAACATGAAATTAACTCAATCTGTAAAAAAATAGAAAGAAAACTCAGAAAGAAAGAACAAAACCTACAAGAGATGTGCGATTATATCAAGAAGCCGAACCTATGCCTGACTGGTATCCCAGAAGAAGAAAGGGAAATGGAGAATACCTTGGAGCAAATATTCCAGGAAGAAATCCAAGAAACTTTCCCCATCTCACCAGAGAAGTGACCAGCCAAATACAAGAGATACAAAGAACCCCCACAAGACATCAAATGGGAAGACCAACTCCTAGACACATAGTAATTTGCCTATACAAAGTAGGAACAAAAGAAAAAGTAATAAAGGCAGCAAGCGAGAAAGGTCAGACTACCTACCAGGGAAAACCAATCAGAATAGCAGCAGACCTAGTGGCAGAAACACCACAAGCAAGAAGGTACTGGAGTCCAATATTCAAAGTCCTTGAAGACAAACAATTTCAACCAAAAATTTCCTACCCAGCCAAGCTCAGCTTCATCGGTGATAGAGAATTAAAATCCTTCCCAGACATTCAATCTCTAAGAGATTACACAGTTTTTAGACCAGCTTTACAGGAGGCACTTAAAAAGTTATTAAGCACAGGAGAAAGAAGAAAATAACAATGACCACACACTTCCCAAGAGAACAGCAGAGCACAGAATCAACAGAGAATACAGCACAACAAAAAACTTGAAAACACACACATACATAACCCCAAATCCAAAAGAAAACAAGCAAACAAACTAGTACAGCCTCTGTAGAAATCAGTGTGGTGATTCCTAAAAGTTCTAAAAGTCGACCTTCCATATGAACCTGCAATCCCCTTACTGGGAATATACCTGGGAGAACTCAAATAACTCTATGAAAAAGATACCTGCACAAGTATGTTTATCCCAGCATTGTCCACAATAGCAAAAACATGGAACCAACAACGCTGCCCTCAAAAGAGGACTGGATTAAAAAAAATGTGGTTCATATACACAATGGAATTTCACACAGCCATAAAGAAGAATAAAATCATGAACTTTGCAGCAATCTGGATGGAGTTAGAGTTTATAATACTGAGTGATCTCTCATGGAAACAAAGAGCTGAGTATCACATGTTCTCACTCATAAGTGGACCTTGAACAATAAGAAAAGGAATGACAGTAGCAGGAAACTGCGGGTGGGGAGGGGGTGGGGAGGTGGGATTGACAGTAGCAGATATCTGCCTGGGAAAGGGGAGGCACATCTCATCAACAAGGGTAACTGCACAATGAATATTTGTATACCTAGCCCTGAATTGTACCCCACAATTTTAAAATAAAAATTTAAAAAAAAGAAAACAAGCAAACGACAACAAAAACCTTTATCAGAACCTCATGACAGGGATAAATAATCACGTTTCATAAATCAACTTGAATGTGAATGGACTAAATGCACCACTGAAAAGACACAGAATGGCAAACTGGATAAGAAACCATGACCCAATTACTTGCAGGAACCAGGAAACTCATCTCAACACAAGGGATGCACACAGACTCAAAATTAAAGGATGGAAAATGAGTTTCCAGGCAATGGATCACAGGAGAAGGCAGGAGTCACAATCTCAATATCAACAAAACAACCTTTAAGCTATCACAAGTTTAAAAAGATACAAAAGGACACTACATCATGATAAAATGTTCAATTCATCAACAAGAAATATCCATTCTACACACATATGCACCCAATACAGGAGCACCAGCATTTATAAAGCAGCTACTAAGTAAACTAAAAAAAGATATTGACTCTAACACTATTATAGCAAGGGACTTGATTACCTCACTAACAGCTCTAGATAGATCATCGAGGCAAAAAACCAACAAGGAGATCCAGAACCTAAACTTGACACTTGACCAAATGGACTTAATAGATACCTACAGATTATTTCACCCAACAACCACAGAATATGCATTCTACTCATCACCACATGGAATGTACTCCAAGATGGATCACATATTTGGCCATAAATCAAGCACAAATAAATTCTACAAGGTTGAAATTTTGCCACGCACCTTGTCAGACCACAGTGGAATAAAAATAAATATCAACACCAACAACATTTCCCCAAAGCCCACAGAGACATGGACACTAAACACCATGATGCTGAACAACTACTGGGTCAACACTGAAATCAAAGTAGAAATTAAAAGATTCCTGGAAACAAATGAAAATGGAGAAACATCTTACCAAAACCTCTGGGATGCCATGATAATAGTTCTAAGAGGGGAGTTTATATCTCTACGAGCACACATCAAGAAAATGGAAAGACCACAAGTGGAGAGCCTAACAAATCACCTAAGGGAGCTGGAAAGAGAAGACCACAAAACCCTAACTTTAGCAGAAGAATCCAAATCACCAAAATAAGAGCCCAAATACAGGACATAGAAGACAAAAATATCATAGAAAACATCAACAAAACAAAAAGCTGGTTCTTTGAAAGAATGAACAAGGTTGATGGACCCCTAGCCAGAATAACCAAGAAAAAGAGAGAAAAAGCTCAAATAAACACAATCAGAAATACAAAAGATCAAATCACAACTGACCCCAAAGAAATACAAAAGATTATCAGAGATTACTATGTACACCTATATGGAAACAAACTTAATAACCTAAATGAAACGGAAGACTTTCTGACATCACACAACTTCCCTAGGTTGAAACAAGAAGACACTGAGACACTAAATAGACCAATAACAGCCAACAAAATTGAATCTTTAATAATAAAACTACTTACAAAAAAAAAAAAAAAAAAAGCCCTGGACCAGATGACTTTTCAGCAGAATTCTACAAAACATACAAGGAGGAGCTGATACAAATCCTATTGAAAGTATTTCAGGCAATTGAGAAAGATGGAATTCTCCCCAAATCATTTTATGAAGCTAACATCATACTGATACCCAAACTGGGTAAAGATCCAACAAAAAAAGGGAACTACAGGTCAACATCCCTTATGAACACAGATGCAAAAATCCTCAACAAGAGTCTAGCAAATCGAATGCAAAAACATATCTCAAAAATCATCCACCATGACCAAGTAGGCTTCATCCCTAGGATATAGGGCTGGTTCAACATCCGCAAGACCATAAATGTAATTAAATACATCAACAGATGTAAAAACAAGAACCACATAATTATATCATTAGATGCAGAAAAAGCTTTTGATAAAATACAGCATTCCTTCTTGATAAAAACCCTCAAACACCTAGGTATAGAAGGATCATACCTCAAAATAGTAAGTGCCATCTATGATAAACCCATAGCTAACATATTGCTAAGTGGACAGAAACTGGAAACATTTCCCCTGAAAACTGGAACAAGACAAGGCTGCCCACTCTCACCCCTCTTGTTCAACATTGTGTTGGAAGTCCTAGCTCTGGCAATTAGACAAGAGAGGGAAATCAGGGGTATCCAAATAGGAAAAGGAAGTCAAGTTATCCCTCTTTGCTGATGATATGATCCTGTACCTTGAAAATTCAAAAGAATCTGTCAAAAACCTGCTTACACTGATAAAGGACTTTGGCAAAGTCTCAGGGTACAAAATAAGTGTGCGAAAGACAGTTGCATTCTTATACACCACCAACAAGCAGGCAGAGAACCAAATAAAAAGCACGGTCCCATTCACAATAGACACACACACACACACACACACACACACACAATACTTCAACATCTTCCTAACCAGAGAAGTGAAAGACCTTTACAATGAGAACTACAAAACACTGCTCAAAGAAATCCAAGACAACACAAATGGGAAAATATTCCATGCTCATGGATAAGAAGAATCAACATTGTTAAGATGTCCATCCTACCAAAGGCAATCTACAGATTCAACACAAAACCCACTAAATTACCAACACCATTCTTCTCAGACCTGGAAATGACAATACAGAAATTCATATAGAAACATAAATGACAAAAATAGCCCCCCCCCAAAAAAAATCCTTAGCAAAATAAACAAAGCAGGAGGTATCACACTTCCAGACTTCAAACTT
The DNA here is from genome assembly GCA_963574415.1 of Tarsius wallacei. Taxonomy (NCBI): domain Eukaryota; kingdom Metazoa; phylum Chordata; class Mammalia; order Primates; family Tarsiidae; genus Tarsius; species Tarsius wallacei. The sequence goes on from CAUYQG010156197.1 coordinate 4,424, forward strand.
TACTATAAGTCTACAGTAATCAAAACAGCCTGGCAATGGTACAATAACAGGCATATAGACCAATGGAACAGGATAGAGATTCCGGAAGCAAAGTCTCAATTTCTGAACCAACTCATCTTTGACAAAGCCTCCAACAACAACCACAGGGGAGAGGAGAACCTATTCAGTAAACAGTGCTGAGAAAACTGGCTGATCACATGCAGAAAATTGAAACAGGATCCCTACCAATCACCATGCAAAAAAATTAACTCTGAATGAATCAAAGACCTAAACGTAAAACCTCAAACTGTAAGAATCTTAGAAAATGCAGGAGGCATCCTTATGGAAATTGGAATTGACAACCAATTCCTGATCAAAATCCTAAATGCCCATACCATAAGAAAAAAGATAGACAAGTGGGACCTCATCAAACTGATGAGCTTCTGCAAAGCAAAAGAAACCATCAAGAGAGCAGGAAGACGGCCAATAGAATGGGAAAAAATATTTGCCAACTGTATATCTGACAAAGGCCTAACATCTAGGATCTACAAGGAACTCAAACATGCTGAAAAGAAAAAAACAAACAGTCCCACTAAAAAGTGGGCAAAAGACATGAATAGACACTTCTTAAAAGAAGATATATGGGCAGCCAACAGACACATGAAAAAGTGTTCAGCCTCACTAATCAACAGAGAAATGTAAATCAAAACCACATTGAGATACCACCTAATCCTAGTAAGAATGGCCATCATTAATAAACAAACAACAACATATGCTGGTGACGATGTAGAGAAAAAAGAACACTTCTACACTGCTGGTGGGAATACAAACTAGTGCAACCTCTTTGGAAGACAGTGTGGCAATTTTTGAAAGAACTAGAAATTGACCTTCCATATGACCTGGCAACTCCCCTATTGGGAATATACCTGGAGGAACTAAAATCATTCTACAAAAAAGATACCTGCACACATGTTTGTCATATGTTTGTTGCAACTCTATTCACAATAGCATAAACATGGAACCAATCATTCTGCCCAAGCTAGACTGGATAAAAAAAATGTGGTACATATACATAATGGAATATTATGTAGCCATAAAGAAGGACAAACATATGGACTTTGCAGCAACTTGGATGGATTTAGAGTCTATCACACTCAGTGATCTATCACAGAAACAAAGAACAGAGTATCATATGTTCTCACTTATAAGCAGACTTTGAACAATTATCATAATACTATAAGAAAGGAATTAGCAGTAGTGGGAAACTGCTAGGGGAGGAGGGTGGGATTGGCAGTTGAGGGAAACTGCCAGGGGAGGGAGGGGCACACCTCATCAACAAGGGTACCTGTATAGTGGACATTTGTATACCTAACTCTGAATTATCTTTAAAATTAAAAAAAAAAAGAAAATGAGTTTCAGGATACACAAATAGAAACTTTGATTTTATTTTTGGGATTAGAACTTCCCAAGCTCAAGCAATAGCAATCTAATGCTAATATGGCTAATTGTATTTTCCCCAAATTGCCACACTATTTCTGGTCCCATACAAGGTTCTCCCACAACCTTGTGACTCTTCATCAAGAGGTAGAGTTTACTTCTTGTACTGCCTTGAACTTTTTTCACAAATGTAGTGAGGCAGAAGTGATCCTGTGTGACAGCCAAGGCTAGGTCATAAAAGGCAACATGGCTTCTGCCTGACATTCTTTCTCTCTCTCTGGAACAGAGACACCAAATTATGAAGAAGCCACGCCACATGGAGAGGCCACGTGCAGGGTTCCAGTCAAAAACCCAGCTAAAATCTCAGCTGTCAGCAGGTACCAACTGCAGACATATGAGTGAGACTTCAGGTAATTCTAGCCTCAGCCTTCAAACCACTCTAGCTGATGTCAAGAGGGGATGCCAAAGATGAGCTACCCTTGTCAAGCCCTCCCACACTGCAGATTCATGAACAAAATTAGTGTTGTCATTTCTTATGTCACCAAAGTTTTGGAGTGATTTGTTATGCAGCATAATAACAGGAACAGTAAGGGTTTTAAAACAACCTTAAAGTTCCTGTTCCCTTCTCCTTAAATCAGTACGAGGGATGACCATGGAGGTGAAGCATCAAGAGTAACCTCGTTTTTCCATATGAAACAGGACCTGTGGAAGATGGGAGTGGGAGTATATCCTGAATGCAGAAAGAAACCACAAGTGATAGGTCATGGTTTAATGACTGGGCTAGTGGCTGGGTGTGGTGGCTCACACCTGTAATCCTAGCACTTTGGGAGGCCAAGGTGGGAGGATTACTTGAGCCCAGGAGTTTGAGACCAGCCTGGGCAACACAGCAAGTTCTCAACTCTATAAAAACTAAAAAAAAACTAGCCAGTGTGGAGGCGCATGCCTATAACCCCAGCTACTCGGGAGTCTGAGGTGGAAGCATGGTCTGAGCCCAGGAGGCCAAGGCTGTGGTGAACCGTGATCATACCACTGCACTCTAGCCTGGGCGACAGGATGAGACCTTGACTCAAACAAATAAATAAATAAATAAAAGAAATAAAAAGACTGGGTCAGAAGTTCTGCCTGTCATTCTTGTATTTTCTTCCATGCTGCTGCTTTTCTTTATAGATTGGTTGCCTGACTTCTGCAGGAATGAAGAACCGGAGTAGCTATTTTGTGGACCCACTGTCTTGTGTGGAAACGTGTCTTTGGTAGGCTTCTTTCCTGAGTGGGAAGGCAGGCTGGCTCTGGGTGAGTCAGTAGGACTTGCTGACTGTCAGGCTTCACTCTGATGTGAGTCATTTGACCAAGTACTTCTAAAATTCCAGAATTTACCTTTTCAAGGGCTTTTCCCTGGGATGCCAGCATTTATACCAGTAGTCCCATTTCTTCTCAAGCAAGTTATTCCCTTTCTAGGTGAGGAAACACAGACTTTTGCCTGGTGGTAAATGCTGGGCTCTCTGATGCTGTGCATGCTGTTGAGGAGTAGGGTGGGCAGGCGAGACTGAGGCATTAGCTCCCCGTTTTCCCCGTCCTCCCCCTTCCAGTTATCCACCCCTGCTACTACTAGACAAACATTTCTCTAAGCATCTCCTGCTGTGGCTTCTGCTTTATGTCATCCGTATATATGTTTCCACTCATTTTCTGTATTCAATACATTTACCAAAATCTCTCGTTTGCTGATGACTTGTCCCAGTTCCCTTTGCTATGATGTCTATTTTCTTTTGTAGTCCTTTACTGATTCTTCCATGGGGATTTTTGGCGGGAAGAAGTTGAACACAATCTACAATTGCCAACAATTGATGGTCAGAGGGATTAGTATCTTTTTCAGCCCAAGTCACAATTCATGCTTGCTTGCTGGTGAGTGTGGTTTAGGTACCTACCTGCAGGACTGCAGCAAGTCTGCTGATGCCTGAGTGCCATCTCTGGAATTCTGATTTCGTTGGGGTGGGTGTGGCCTGGGTAATGGAATTTTAAAAGCTTCCTCTCCAGATGATGAACCTGCAATCAAACTTGCAACTGCTGCCCCGAGACTCTACCTCATTCCTTTTTTCTCCCCTGTTGACGCTGAGCTTGGGGTTCTCTCTGTGTTCTTGTTACCTCTCCAGAATATGCATATTTAAGGTTGTGATGGTCTATGTCTGGTTTCTTCATCAATCTAAAAAATGTCTTTTATCTTCTAGAAATTCTTTGGTGGCTCTGGTACAACTGTGGTATACTTTCTTGGGTTATGAATTATTTTAAAAATAAATATCTGTCACTTCCATGGAATTTTGGCAGGAAAGGACAAAATGCATGTATTCTGCTCACCTTCTTGATTCAAGCATTTCTACTCTTTTTTAAATGCATGAAATATGTAATTTTAACACTTTTCCCCCTTTGGAACACTTTTTATTATAAAAACATAAATACAAAAAATATATACAAGGAGAGAGAATAGCATAGTAAACCTCCATGAACCAAGAACTGGCATTACTAATGAATAACCCATGAGCTGTTTCTCTCTACACACCCACCTCTCCTACCTCATTCCCCAGCCCTGCATTATTTGAAGCAAATCCTAGATATCTTATAATTTAATCTATATTTTGATATCTGATAACAAAGGCATCCCTTTTGAAACCAATTGCAATATCATCATTCTACTCCTCCAAATCAATAATAAATGCTTAATATCAAATATCCAGTTTGTTTCATATTTTCCCAATTGTCCTATAGTTTTTTTTAAAAGTTTGTTTGAATTAGGGGCCCAGGAGTTTGAGACCAGCCTGAGCAACATAGTGAGACCCTATCCCTATTTAAAATTTTTTTTTAATTTAATAAAATAGAAAAAAAGCGGTTTTATGCTGTATACTGTTCACATTTATATGTCTGCATAAGGAAGCACACAATTTACTTTAAGATTCCCTGTTTGTGTCTCTACATGTGTATGTGTTTGCTTTGACCAGTGGACCTTGAAGCCTCTTCTGTTAGGTTTCTAATCTGGTTATTATTGCCATGCCCATTTTCTGGCATATTCTTTTTGAAGTTTTTTAAAATTCCAGAGAAAAAAGGAACAGAACTCCTTTCTCTGTTTTACAAAGGAGAATTTCCATCCAACTCCCCGCCGGTATACTTCCTCTGCCTCCAAATGATCTCAAGATTCCTGGGAAACCCAAATTCTCTACGTGTCATAAAAAAGTTAAAGAACTGTGTCTTGAGGAATCAAGTTTAAGATTTATTAGTTGAGGCTTGAAATAGTTGATTACTTAAGTATCTTGTCTAAATTATTGGCCATTTCGGCAATCTTGAAGGCAGAAAGATAACCAAAAGTCTGAAAATATAAAGATTTTAAAAATTCTCATTTTAAAAACATATACACGCTTCTAAAAGATAGTTTATATTTGCAAGTAAGTCTTCAAGGTAAATTTATGGGCCATTAAAATTTATCCTAAGTGTTACAATGTTATGAGTTAACTATTAAATTTAAACATTAATTTTGAGTTACAGTAAAATGTTAAAAAAATGTAATAATGTTACTTAATTTGATGAAAGAAAAATATTGTCTTCTTACTGAATAAAATAGAGCTTTAATTTTTCTGATTACAGTACATATTCACCAAGTTATTAACGCATTCTAAAAAATTGCGATCCTCTATCTGTTCAAATGATTGTAGGGACTAAACTTCAGAAAGATACTCATGAAAAATAACTAAAAAATATAATAGGTATCAGTAACTCATATTTTGCGAAACAGAATTTCATTCTTACATTTTGTTTCAACACACCTTGAGTTTTTGTTGAAGGCGTTTTACTTCCATTTGCAGAGTCCTTGTGGCTGTCTGAGCAGCTAAAGTCTTCCGATTTTCAACAGCCAACTGCCGACTAAAAGCTCTACTGTTCAGTCTCAGTTGTTTTTCCAAGTTCTGAAAATGGTATGTATTTCAACGATTCTGTAATCAACTTGGTATTATTTAACACTTCAATTATAATGGAACTAACTACATTTATGAGAAGTTCAAATTTTCAAATCAATTTTAATGAGCAGTTCTTATAGGGGAGATATATTAGAACTAAGTATAATTGAAAGAAAAGAAAGCCCCCAGAACCCAGATTCTAGCTCTAGAGGATAAATATATGTTTTGAGGCTAACGTTTTTTATATACCTTGGAATTTGATTTAAAAATTCAGAACAGATCCTGAAAAGCAATAATAATAACCAATGTCATACTTTAAAATAAAATCTGGCCAGGCGCAGTGGCTCACACCTATAATCCCAGTCCTCTGAGAGGCTGAGGCAGGAGGATTGCTTGAGCCCAGGAGTATGAGACCAGCCTACAAAACCTCAAGAAATTAGCTGGGCATGGTGGTGTGAGGCTGTAGTCTTGGCTACTCAGGAGGCTGAGGCAGGAGGATCACCTGAGCCTAGGAGGTCAAGGCTGTGGTAAGTCACGATTGCACCACTGCATTCCAGCCTGAGCAACAGAGTAAGACCCCAACTCAAAAACAAAACAAAACCCAAAAACCCAAGTAGTTCTGCCTAAATGAACGATTCTGCTATTTTTGCATGAAGTACTCTTAAAAAACCTTCAAGTTTCTCTCTATAAGGGATTGTTTAACATCAGCACAGACATCATAGATGGTGACTTCCAGATAACAGATTGAAAGTTATAATAGGGACTCACACCATCACATGCATTCATATTGATGGACTACAAGAGAGTTCCTGACTTAACTCAGTAACTATCTATACACATATTCATCTGCTTTATGGAATAAGAACTACTATATTGGAGTACTGTTTGATCTGAACTTTGACAGAAGGCTTACTAAATGACTATTTTTAAAAAAGTATAAAGTAGGATTCCCCTCATTATAATACCAATACTTTCCCAGTAAAGTAGAAAATATGGAAGGCTAAAGGATGAAATAATCACTAAAAAATTTCACTCTTTAAAATATTAGTGTTTAAAAAATGCCTACATGTTTTGGGCCACAAAACATGTAGCAGCTCGAGGCTGTGGCGGCCACCACCAAATGCCCTACAATCAAACATAAATTCTTCATAACTGGTAATGCTTTTGATAGTAAAGAAGATAGTTCTTCAGTTTGTTTTGGTTTTGTCTATTAAAAATGTGGACTACTTAAACATTCATAAATATGTAGATGATATAAAAATAATTTACATGACAGAAATATGCTAAGATGAATCCAGTATTACCTAAAAGGCCGCATAATATAACTGGTATACAGGAATGAAAATGAAGTTGCTCATTTTTTGAAGCTCATATCTATTTTATGTGAGAAAATTCTTTTGTGGTGGCCCGTGTCTATAATCCCAGCATTTTGGGAGGCTGAGGTGAGAGGATGGCCTGAGCCCACGGGTTCGAGACTAGCCTGGGCAACTTGGCGAGACCTTAACTCAAAAAAAATGAGCCAGGTGTGGTGGCGTGAGTCTGTAGTTCCAGCTACTTGGAAGGGTGAGGTGGAAGGATCACCTGAGCCCAGCAGCTCGAGGCTGTGGCGGCCATGAACATGCCACTGCCCTCCAGCCTGGGCAACAGAGTGAGACTGACTCAAAAAAAAAAAATTACCAAAAGAATAACAGATAAAAATGTGGATGAAATGCACCTGATATTTACTTACTTCAAGATCAAGAACATAGAAAATACTTGCCTATAACCATCAAGCATTAAAGAATTAAAGAATAAATTAATTCCAGTTATGCTTATTTCCACAGAGACCAAATGATCTAATGTAAAACAGGCAGAAGAATTCTCAATATATCAGTGCCTTCTCCCAAATCATCCCTTATAATGTAATCCCCAGACTTTTTGACAACCATGTACTATTGAGGAAAATCAATCCATTTATATCTTCAATCATTTTAATTTATTTTCCTTTCCTACTCTTATGAATATCATCTGGAAAAAATTCCTATTTCTAAAATTAAAATGTCTATGTGGTAATGATTGGACAAACTGATGAGGGAGAATATAAGAAAAGGGACAGAATAAACACATTGTGTAGGTTTCTGGGTTTTAAGAAACAGTTTACAGGGATCCCCACCCCTGGGCCATGGACCCATATGATACTGATCTGTGGCCTATTAGGAACCAGGCTGCACAGCAGGAGGTGAGCGGCCAGTGAGCAAAGCTCCATCTATATTTACAGCTGCTTCCCATCCCTCTCATTACTGTCTGAGCTCTGCTTTCCCTCAGATCAGTGGGCATTAGAGTCTCATAGGAGTGAGAATCCTATTGTGAACTGTGCTTGTGAGGGGTCCAGGCTGGGCGCACCTTAGGAGAATCTAATGCTAATGATCTGGAATGATGCTGGCACTCGGGAGTGTCTGCAAATACAGATTAAAATTAGCAGTGAAGTTTGACTGCACATTCCGCATTCTCCCCACCTCTGTGGAAAAAATGTCTTCTGTGAAATTGGTGTCTGATGCCAAAAAGGTTGGGGGCCAGGGGTTTAGAAGGTTGATTTCAAAGAAAAGTTTTCCACAACACAGTACAACCTTTCCAGCCCATGAAAGAACGTCCCCAATGCTGGTAGCTGAGCTGCCTTAGAGAATGGTCATTTCAAGATAACTTAGCCTAGCCATGGAATGAATTTTTGCTCACAACAACAGGATGGACATTTCTGAGTTTTTTCTGTTTTTCTTTCAAAACTCTCCCTTCCCCCTACCCTCCTAGACAACACAATTTTTAGTATGGCATGCCAAACGAAGCAGTTTGTAATGCTGTTACAGAGAGGCACATATGATTAATGCATACCTTTTGTATTAATTTTGGAATGTTAAAATGTCTAGTCCCCTGAAATACAGACCTGTATTTTTTTGTCATTTGCCTCCATTTTTGTTGTAAGAATAGATAATTTATGAGTAAGTTCTTCCCTTTCTGCAAGATTTTTGTCTTCAGAAAGTTTCTGCAGTGCCTGCAAGGCATCTTTAGTCTTCAATAACTCGCTGTCTGTTTCTCTAAGTTTCCTAGATACGATTCTTTCCTTTTCCTGGGATTTCCTAAGTAGCTGCCTTAAATTTTTTACTTCATTCTGATGTTTAATCATAACTTGAGGTAGATTATTTTGTGAATTCTCATATTTTCCTATAGCTTTCAAATGCCTAAGCTGAAGTTGTTTCAAAAACTGGTTCTCTATGACAATGGCTTCCAATTTACGATGTATATCAGCCAATTCATTTTTTAGTTCTTTAATCTTATGAAGCCTTGCTGAGAGTATTCGATGAGTCATAGCATCTCTTCTTTGGGAAATCATATTGATTTGTGTATTTGAAAAGGATGCATTCCAGGTGTGCTTTTTTTCAACTGAGATTTCCTTCTGGCCTGTGTAAGCAGATAATCCATTTTATTACTAGTAATATACACAGACATGCAAATATTCACATATGTATAATCTCCCCCTTGCACAAATATACATACAAACAAATAAGTATAACTAGAAGGGGAAAAAAAACTTACACTTAATGAATACCCATGCTTTAGGCTAGGTACTTTATATATAAACATCTCATTTAATACAATTCTTTAATATGAGTTGTAATATGTTTTATAGCTGGAAATTTTAAGTCATCTGTCCAAGGGTATATAGCCAGCCACAAAGTGACCCAGAATGAATTGAAAACCAGGTCGTCTTTGACTCTAAAATCTTTACTTAGATTTCTATTATAAATGCTATACTAAAAACCATAATAACAGCTAACATTTACTAAGTACTTATCATATGTCAGGCAATGAAATAAATGCTTTATATGAATTATCTGATATAATCCTTCCAATAATATGGTATGAGGTAACTAGAGTATAATATGAGATCCCAATGTGAAGATCTGATATATTCAAAATGACCCTCAAAAAGCTATCAAACCTTTTAGTCTGTCTTGTTCCATCTCTCAATAAATCCAACACAGCCAGTATTTTCTGTTACTTTGGGCACAAAATGAAGTAATTGCTATGTGTTCAGGAGTCTATTTTAAAGAAAAAGTATCTAAAAAATATTACACTTGGCAGCAAGCTTATGAAACTGAATTTGAATGTTAAATATATATGTAACATCTCCCCCATGCACACATATATGTACACATAAATAAGTGTAAGTACAAGGGGAAAAAACCTTACACTTAATGAATACCCATGTGTTAGGCTAGGTACTTTATATATAAATATAAATATGCTATTATTCCATTTAAAGATAAATGAACTGTTGCTTGGGAATGTCACTTGTCAGTAGGCACACAATTAGTAAGTGATGAGACAGAACCCACTGTTTATGTGCCTGTGCTAGTATCATATATATATATATATTCATGTGATATATATGTATGTGCATGTGTATATATTAGTATATCTAGCTAGGTTCTAAGAAACAGAGATAGAAACTAGATTCTAAAATCTAAAACTGTTTGATCCTCATTCTGGAGAGACGAGGGCACTTAGTGGCAAATGTCACTGTAGTCCTTACTTTAAGCTACTGGTCCAAGTATGGACACATCATTTGAGACTTGGCTTAATATGTTAGGACTAGATGGTGGCAATGTTACCTGTGATGGAAACAATGAACCAATAGAAATGAAGCATGCTCTCTGGGGCTAAAGCATTTGAATCACGACTATGACAGACCATATCAATTTTACAGCTATCTCAGTTTCAGTATCACATCAATAACTGGTGGACTGTCTTTGCCACTATGCCTTCAAGGATATTTATTTTCCTAATGGGAACAAGTTAGTAAGTGTTATGGTTGAATATCTGAGTGTTTTAGAATAGGCTTTGGCCACATTAGAGTGGAAAGCAGAGCAGGCCAGTGTCTGGGACACCTATCAGAGGCTAGTGAAGAGGGGCCTGTGGCTGTGCTGAGGCCAGATATTCTAATATCTCGGCCACTGGTTAGGGAAGCCCTAGACCCAAGCAGTGTGGAGCAGGCTGGTTTAAAATAGGTGGTGGCTGGTAGGTGGAGGCTGACATGTTCTACGCCATGGCCAGGATGACAGAACTTGACCCTCAACGTGTAATGTCTTCAGCTCTTAAGTGCTTTACCCTGGAGAAAAGAGGGATTTCACTGAGGCTAGAAGGATGGATGATGGGTTCCATGGGCAGTGGAGGTGGATGGCCCCATCCCATGCCATACTCAAGTGATGGGTGGGCAGAAGCAGCATGATAGGGTGCCTGGGAACTAAAAGCCACGACCATGGGAGCTCTGGCCAAAGGCCCAAGAATCAAGAAGTGCACAGAAGCATAGATGCTTTGAAAAGAGGAAGGGTTGGCCTTCTAAAGACTACATGGGCTTGGACGAGGAGCACATGAATGATGCAAATGAAGAACCGAACCACAGGCCTTTCCCCAAATGTTCTTGTATGTGTGAGGATCTCTCCAGCCCCCATATTTCTTCCATTCCCCAAATATGTCTGAGACTAAATTTCTTGTCTACCCTAGCAGGTGGGTGGGAGAGGATGGGCCAGGCTTGTTTGCTTCAGAAAGGTAAATATACCACTTGTATTTGAGTGGTAAAAAGCAAATTTATACTACATACATCATGCATACTTGTAAAACCATAAAGGTCATAAAAATTGAAATAGGGTTTAATCTTTAATGATTTTGTATCTTATTATCCTAACCCACACATAATAAGAATGGTATAATTTATAATTTGATTCCATTTCACATACAATAAGGCAGATTTAATTGAACAATTAAACTACTCTTGAGGGCTGAGCACTGTGGCTCATGCCTATAATCCCAGCACTTTGGGAGGCCAAGGCAGGAGAATTGCTTGAGCCTAAAAATTTGAGACCAGCCTTAGCAACACAGCAAGACGCCCATATCTACCTAAAAACAAAAACAAAACAAAACACTATATTTTAAAAAATCTTACTTTTTTTCCCCTTTATTATTATTATTTTTTGTAGAGCTGGGTCTTGCTTTGTTGTTCAGGCTGGACTTAAACTCCTAGCCTCAACTGATTCTCCCATATTGGCCTCCTAATATTCTGAGATTACAGGAGTGAGCCACCGTGCCTGGCCAAAAAAACGACTCTTAAGATACCTAAATTTTAAGCTACTGAGCTAAAACACTCATTCAAATGAGCTTAATTTACCAAAAATATATATACTTAAGTCCACAGCCTTTAAGGCATGCTTCACATTACTTAAGATGACATGTGCTCTTTTGAAGATTCCTAGGGAATACTAAGATAATAATGTAATAAGAAATATATTATGCCGGATGCAGTGGCTCACGAAGATAATAATGTAATAAGAAATAATAAGATTATTCTGGATGCAGTGGCTCACGCCTGTAATCCCAGCACTTTGGGAGGTGGAGGTGAGAGGATTGCCTGAGCCTGGGGTGTCGAGACCACCCTAGGCAACTTGGTGAGAACTTGTCTCTACAATAAATAAAAAAGTTAGCTGGGTGTAGTGGCACATGTCTGTAGTTCCAGCTACTTGGAAGGCTGAAGTAGAAGGATTGCTTGAGCCCACCAGGTCGAGGGTGCGGTGGCTGTGAGCATGCCACTACACTCCGAGCTTGTGTGACAGAGTGAGACTCCAACAAAAAAAAAAGCAAACAAAAAGAAATAAGATTATAATAAGATTCCTAGGGAAAAATGATTCCTGGGAACATATAAAATTTGAGTTAAATACATAGGTAGGTGTGGTGGCTCACGCCTATAATTCCAGGACTTTGGGAGACTGAGATGAGAGGATTGCCTGAACCCAAGGGTTTGAGACCAGCAACTGGGCAAGACCTTGTCTCTACAAAAAATAACAAAATTAGCTGGTTGTGGTGGAACATGCCTGTAGTTTCACTACTCGGAAGGCTGAGGTGGAAGCATGGCCTTAGCGAGCAGGTTGAGGCAGCGGTAACCATGAGTGTGCCACTGCACTCCAGCTTGGACCACATAGTGAGACTCCGACTCAAAAAATAAAAGATTCATGCATGATTTATTTAAAATATTTTCAGAATATTAATGTACAAAAGGACCTCGAGTAAGAGCAAACCTTTCACTCTTCCAGATAATGGAATTTAGGATTCTAGTCTCCTGTGAAGTGACTGAATTAATCTAGGTTGCTCCCAATTTATGAATAGGTATCTTGCATAAAGGTCTCAATGTTTGCAGAATAGATCCATAAATTGATTTTAAAAAGCAAAATCATAGGGTATCTAGATCTCAAATTGCAGCTTGTTTCTTGTAGAAATAGTTTTATAAATTGCCTTCTTGCCTTAGTCCCATTAAAGCTTAGAATCAATATAAAGTGTAGTGTATAGCTCCATGATTTCTTATCATAAACCCTTGGAGCCAAACTATTTGAGAATTTTGGAGTTTGTATTTTTTAGGTGGGTTTGTATTTTTGGAGTTTGTATTTTCTAGGTGGGTCCATAGTTCTTCCAGTAGGGTCTGGGGCAGCACTCTTTAATCAAACAATATTTTTGTAGTGTAACATATGCCTATTTACATTAAGTAGAATAAATAAATATCAGTTCAAACCAGGTTTTGTTGCTAAATAAATTTTGGCACCAAATATGTAAAAATGTTGGGTTTTCAGAGATTTGTAAATTGTGTATTTGTAGAACCTAACCATGATGTTCCTTCCCAATGCTACAAGCAGATTTTTTCTGATGGAGTCCCACCATGGGAAAAGGAGCCAGACTTTTTGTTTGTTGTCCTGGGTCTTGCCAGTGGGTATAGGACGCCAATCTGTCTAAAAAGGGACTTTTAACCTTTTGAGAATCTAGTGAAAGTGGTAGGTCCTTCTCCCTAGAAAAGTTTACAAATGCATATAGACACAAAAAGTGCCTAGGATTTCATGGGGTTCACAGATGTGTGTTTCAGATGAAGAATCCCTGCTCTAGAGCTAAGAAGAAGGGGAACTCAAGGGTCCAGATGTTCCAGAAGTGGGACAGAGAGTCCTGGATGCAGCTGGTAAGGTCAGGGGTGAAAGATGCGGGGTAAACATGACAGTGGTAGACGTATCTCACAACGAGTGGGTTTTTAATTATTTTCCAGCTGTTGACTAAGGGTGCACTGGTGGTCAAAGTGGAAAAGAGTTCCAACTATTTCTGTATAAGGAGTACTTATGAATTCAAGATTGCCTAACATGGGAGGGAGCAATTGCAGTCTGGGCAGGGAGGCAGGGAGAAAGGAAGTCAAAGATGTCACAAGTTAATTCCAATTTGGACAGTCAGAAGTTAATGGAGTTGGTATTTTTAAAACCCACAGGGAAACAACATTATTAGCAGCCTTTTAAACCATATAAGTCCTCACCCGACTTGGAGACCATCTTCATGGGATGTTGAGACAAGTATTTACATTTCATTGGCGATTCAAACCTTGATTCTTCCACTGAGATGAAAGGCAAGAAGCCAGTGAAACCCATGTATTGTGGTACTCTGTAGCAAGGCCACCTGTTAACTAAAAATGGAACTAACCTCACTGCTAGGCTCCAGTAGGGACAGCCATGCAAGGAGGAGGCTGTTAATGTTAAACCTTTCTGTTATTCTGTAATTATTCCTAATTCTCCACTTCCTAATTCCTTCTATAAAAGTTCACCTATGATACACGTTTAAAGTATGGAAAAACAATAAAACTGAATATGTATCTCTTCAAATAACAGTATATTAAAATATTGTCATTATAACCAGAAATTTAGTCTTGGTAGGAAATTTCGCATCTTACCTTTAGGTTGGGAGATTTTAGAAATGTTATACTTTTTCTTCTTCTTATTTTCTTTTACCACAGGCTGCTTTAAATAATTTTTATTAATAGCTGTTTCTGAATAATCAGAGAGAAAATCTTCTGAATAATCATAGTGAGAAGTTAAACTTCTGCAGGAACATTGAGATTTGCTATAATCAACACTTTTACTGGAAACATTACTGTTCCTCGAAAAATCACCTGTGCCTGGGCTTCTCTGGCATTCTGCAGACCTCCTATTGTTTTCTACCACCACCTTGGAGCAATGTTCATCTACATTTGTTTTTGTTGTATCAGCCAAAGACATAGTAAACAACCTAATAAAAGAAAAGTATTTATTGACATTAAAATGAACATATGCTTTATCATATTTCCTTTAACTATAAATGGATAATCAGGAATGTGAAACATTGTTTTGAAGTATTTTCTGGAAGAATTTCAGTTTGGTTTTTATATTATTTCTACATACAAAATGTGAGACCCCCCCAAAACCAAACTTTGATGAAATATTATTCTTGTAATATAAGAAAGTTTATATAAGATAACAATAGTGACAACAATTTGTGAATTACAGTCTCATTTTTAAAGGCTGGTTTGGCCACTGCCTTGCTAAGCATGTTTTCTTAAGCTTTGGCCCCCCTCCCCTACCTTGGGGTGGCGAATCTCCTCTTTCTTTCTTTCTCTCTCTATAATTTACTTTCTAAAGAAACTATATTTTCTAATTTAACTTTTGTGCAATTCTTTGCATCTTTCATGCAGCATCAGATCGCAGACAAGACACTCCATACCCCCAGTAGGCCTGACCTAACATTCTGGAGGTCCCGCTGGGATAGTGTGAACCTAACAACTAAATCAGTTCTTTTGTCACTAAAGCTACATTGGTATGGCCACAAAGATCAAGTAAAAAAGATGTTGTTATATTAAAAAAAAAAAAAAAAAAAAGCTGATTGTGGGAATTTTTTGCCTTGATTAGAACTGAAGAAAATGACTGTTGTACTTGGTAAGTTTGGATGGCTGGTATGAAATGCGACATTTATGAAATTCAGACATATTTATGGAGATGCTCACTTTCGTTTACTAATGATGAGATCACATACTTTTGAAATTAAACATATAGAATAGAATATAATTAATACACTAATTTTCTAGACCTAATATTTTTGTTAAAATAAAGAATAATACTAGGTTCTAGTGATGTAAATTTGGTCACTGACTATATGGCTCTTTATGTTTTTTTATTTGGGAAATTTACTTTCTATGCTTTATTGAGACTCTTCAAATATGAATATGAGTTCCATGATTATCTACTGCATGATGACAGAAGACACAATTCAGAAAAACTTGCTGAATTTTCATGGGAAAAATTATCTAGGGACTGGAACTTAAATAAAAAAAATCCACCAAATGAAACTTTATATTTATTTAATAAAGAACTGACCATATTTTCAGCTACACTAAAAACAAACTTCCTTAATAATGAATTTGGAAGATTCAAAACTAAGTTTTTGTTTAATTGTTTTAGATTTAATTATTCAATGTAAAAAATAAAAATTGTATTTGGGAGCTTAATAATAATAAAGTAAAGTAGACTTCAAAGAAATATACTTAAAAAGCTAAACATGAAAATGAAATTTAATGGTGTGACCCTAATTTTTAATCAGAAGCATATGATACTAATAGTTGAAAGTCCTTGTAAACAAGGGCTATGGCTGAAAAAGTAATTTAAATAAGTGCTAAATACTTCTTTCATTTCATGTGGATTTGATTCAAATTAAGTAAATTAAGTACCATTTAAAGTAATTTAAACACAGCAGTTTTTCATTTAGAAATAAGAAATATTTTAGTTCAATGAATTACTCTCCAAAGCAAGTCTCACAGGTTACTTCAGGGTTCTATGTAGCTGAAGTAACTCTCCAGCTTTTTGTTCCTCGGATCTTGACAGTCAATGGAAAAAAATATATATATAAATTATATATAAATTATTTTTACTTCTACTTTATTTGTAGAAGTATTTCTACTTTATTTGGTATTGGGCATAGGCATTAGTATTAAACTGTTGATTTAACTGAATAATCTGTATAACAAACAAGGCTAGATGACAATGTCTTTCCTACTTGTTTCACACAAACTCTCCCATACATGTCCCCCTAGGTCTGTGACACTAGACACAGCTTCTTGTCTTGACCTAACAACGGTTTTCTGGGAGAGGCTAGCAGCCTACAGTTAAATACTCCCTAAGAATCCTAAAGTTTCACATGAAAGCTATCTCCCTGAAGAATGATGCATCTAGCTCCCAGACAGCTCAAGACTGCTACTAACAAACAACTCTTCACATAGCCCTTATCCTTGGTAATTTAGAAATAGTAAATCCAATGCACACAAACTGTTAATACTTTCAATAAGCAGTCTTAGTTGTCTAAAGAGATAATTTAAAATGGAAAGAATAAGAAGTCAAATACAAGAAGGACCCCCCATGCATACCCTCAATAAAATTAGCTTTAGTTAAAAAAAAGTTCTACATTTATTTATAATGCTACTGCACTAAGGCACAATAATGCCACTAGAATCTCTTTTATAGCAGCCTACCTCAACAGCAGATTGAAACAAACAAATTAATTCCCTGGGTTCTTTACAATGATCATTTTTTTCATTTAATTTCCAATTCTCCAGTTTTATCTAGAAAACGAAAGAGAAATTAGCTGACATCAGATCCTTTCCAAAAGGAATCCTGTGTCACTCTCTCTCCTGAGGAAGTTTATTTTTTTTACCTAAATCATTTCTGCTTTTTGCTGTTCGGCTTAACTCTCTATCTCTAGCCTTCTTCTCTTCTGATGAGATATATTAGGTGGCTCATGATCTCCCCACTACATGGAATCTTAGCCCAAATGATCTTGTTAGTAATATTATTATAGCATTATACTTAATATTTAACTAGTGCTTTCAACTTTGTACAAACTGCTTTCATATCACTTAATCCTTCCATCTAGAAGGAACAGGCTTCAGGTTAAGTGATAGTCCATGTTTCCCAGCTTCAGAGGCAGTGCTTTTTCATTAAGGATCACAACTGCAAACAACATACTGGCAGGAACATGACCCAATGCTAATGCAAAGAACTTCCCTTTCCAGACACATTCTACTATGTAACAGTGGGCAGAAGTAGAGGCAAAGATCTTTATTTGTGAGCCTTTGCATCTAGATTAAGAAAGAATCCCAGATGTTGGTGTAAGAGACCCAGAAGGAGTAACAATGCTCCAGTGTAGCCCTCATAGCCTTGCCTGTCCTTGTCCCCAGGAGCTATTCCTCCCCACTCCCCTTGCTCATGACTTCAGCCCCTAATTTCCTCCTCATCCATCTTGATAAATCTGAATTGCCCAAACAATGGCTGCTAATCTGCAAGAAGAATGTGGTTTTTGGCCAGTTGTTCCTGACTCCAGCTAGACCTCAGCTGACCTCTCCTGCTAAAGCCCTGTACAAATTTCTTCCCTCTTGCCCACTTTAGAACACTTCTTCAAGAAGTCTTTTTGGGCAACCCCTTCAGGTCCCCATCCACTGTGGCAGCTTTTCTGTCCTCTTAATAAATCCTTAAAAAAAAAAGTCTTTTTTCGATAAAGACTTAATTCAAGAGCTTATTCATGTTATAGTCACAAATTGTCCAACAGCTATAATAGTGGAAGGGACTGCGATGGAATAGAAGGTGACAGACAACTTGAAGGCAGACAGGCCTGGGCTTGAAGCTGGGTCTGTCACTTAAGCGCTCTTGTCCATCTTTAAAATGTGAGTAACAACACTGATTCCATAGGGTTGAGAAAGAAAAGCAGCTTATCTGAGGAACGCGAGCCCCTCTTTAAATTATCAGACCAAGAGAAGCATTGGAATGAGACAGCAGTCACGTCCTGCACAGCCCCCCAGCCTCCCCTGAGTTAAGTAATCATTTCTAAGCTGCTTGCTATGTGGTCTCCAGACTGACAGACATCAGAAATAACTATAAATTAATCTAACAATGCCATATGCTAGACACCATGGCTCATAACCTACAGTTCAATAATCACTAATCAGTGTTATTTCTGTAAACCAATGAGAATTCCTGAAAAACAATTTTTATAATTGCTCCCTCTCCTGTTTTGTCCTTTTTTCTTTAAAACCCCAAACTGGAACACTTGCCAAGGAAATTTGGAAGTGTTTCCTGTGCTGTAGTCCTCAACTTTGGCCCAAATAAACTCTCAACCTATATTAATTTGCCTCCATTTCTTTCTTTAGGTTGACAAGGTCATTATAGGGAAAGATGAGACAGGGTTTGTGAAAATACCTATCACATAGTGAGCATTCAACAAATACTAGTTTCCCCTCTTGGAAGAACAATTCTGGGACATGTAAGGTCTGTCAAGGGCATTGCTGGTGTCCTCGTGTTGGAGATGCAAATAAGAGGCAGGCAATTTCTCCATCAACTATTTCGTCAGGAATAACTGCTTAAATAACTCCATTAAACTGAAAACTCCTGAAGATGGAGACTATATCTTGTACCTACGCAATTTTAGGCCTAGCATATTGCTCCTACATAGCCAATTTTTTAAGAGCTTGAATAATAAACACTATCACAACCATCATCTGTTGTATGGCAAGCACAGAGCTAGGAGCTTTACACATAATAGCTTTCTTAATCATAATGACAGTCCTGTGAAATAGGTATTATTAACTGTATTTTACAGATGGGGCATCTAAGGCTCAGAAAGTTTAAGTAACTTGTCCAAGGTCACAAAGATGGTGAGTAGCACTGAGTTTTGAACCCAGGTCTGTCTGCATTTAAAGTTCTTTTCATTGAACTACACTGCTTGACCCAAAACAGACATAATTTGACCCAACACATTTATCACTGCAACCTTAAGATGTTAAATTATGTCAAAACCTATGATAAGCTTATGGAAATTACTTGTTATTTGGCTTTTCATTGCTTTATCTCTAAAGTTCAAAATCCTAGACTATACTGAAAATAATCACATATCCCTTAATCTTTCAGGTTAATCAGTATAATTCACTCTGAATTTGACATAACAGGAACAGTGAAATGATGAAGATAAGGGGGTTAGATTCCTAGATTAGAATATTGGGGTCTGAGGATGTGATTATACCCCACTTACAATTTTTTTTTTTTCTTTCAAAGATTCCCTCTGAATAACATTTGTCACAGAGGGCTAAAATGAGTTCCAATTTACCCATGCTTGATAAAGAGAGAATTAATAAAGAGAGAATTATTTAGTTTAATAAAACCTGATATAACGGGGGAAAAAAAGAAAATTCAAATGGAAATCCTGTAGAGTCACATAAGAATAAACATGACTCTATAAATAACCTCACTCTTAAAGCCAGATTAAAATGTACCCTAATGGAAGGCATTATAGATTTAGTTGTAAGAAAGGTGGTGGATTTGAAGGCATTATAGCCCTCCCCACGTGGATTTATAAGTCATAAGCCTCTGTTGATGGCTAAATTGTCCCATTAAGTCCTGACTCCTTGGGATCTCTGTATTTTGCAGGAAATTTATAGTTAGGAGTCAATAACTGTAGGTCCTTAAAAATGCCTGAAAAATCAAATACAATAAAAATGTTTCAATGAGAGGATGCTTTATTAGCAAAATTATCCACAGTTTTTCCTACTCAATAATTTACCTAACCTAATGCTAGGGGTGTAGTTTCCTCAGGGTGAACCAAAATATAGGCTTACTATAAAGACAATTTTTTGTTTTGGTGAACTAGATCTTCATTGCCATCACTTTTCTAGTGGATGTATTGTCAGCTTGCTTTCATCAAATTTCTAAAACACATGGTATGAGGGGGTTATTCTACTATTGGTCACTATTATAACCTAATATAATAGAAAAAAACTATAAGCAATTTCAGATTAATTTCTGTGTTCACTGACCTATCACAGTCTTTAAATAGGCACAAATATCTAAAAAAAAAAACACCATAAATGCATCACATATTCTAAGACACTGAATTTTTGAGAACTTATTGAATTTAAACGTTGTCATAAATGCTTTAGATAGCATATTTTAAAGTATATTCATAGCCGGGCTCGGTGGCTCAGCCTGTAATCCCGCGCCTTTGGGAGGCTGAGGTGAGTGGATTGCCTGAGCCCGCGGGTTCGAGACCCGCCTGGGCAGGTGAAACCTCATCTCTACAATAAATCAAAAAAATTAGCCGGGCGT
>CAUYQG010156199.1:0-11235 GCA_963574415.1 Tarsius wallacei
GCCACTGCACTCCAGTCTGGGCGAAATTGTGATACTCAAAAAAAAAAAAAAAAAAAAAAAAAAAAAAAAGGAATTGAAGATGTCAAGAATAAAAGTACAAAACTAAAATGACAACTAAAATTTAAAAGTCAATGTTTAGACTCATCAGCAGAAAGGATAGGAAAAGAAGAAAGAATCAATAAACTAAAAGATAAAAGAACAGAAATTACCCAATCTGAACAACAGGAAGAAAACAGACTCAATAAAAATGACCAGAGCCTCAGGAACCTATGAAACTATAACAAAGGATTCAATATCCATTTCATCAGAGTCTCAGAAGGAAAGAAGTGAAAGGACAGGGCTGAAAAATTATTTGAAAAGTCTCCAAATTTGACAAAAGACATAAACTTACAGATGCAAGAATTTGAGTAAAGTCCAATTGTATAAACCCAGATAAATCCATGACAAGATATATCATAGTCAAACTCTGAAAACTAAAGAAAAGAAAAAACCTTGAAAGCAATAAGAGAAAAACATCTTACCTAGAGAAGAAAAACAATTTAACGGCAGTGATTTTTCATTAAACACCATGGAGGCCAGAAGAAACTGGCACAATATCTCTCAGGTGCTAAAAGAAAGAGTTGTTAATCTAGTATTCTTTATCCAGCAAAAAATTAATCAGGCATGAAGAAAAAATAAAAATATTCATAGATAAGGGAGAATCCGCAGTTAGCATGCCTTTCCTACAGTAATGAATAAAGAAAATCCTCTAAACAAAAAGGAAATGAAAAAAGAATCTTGGAACATCAGGAAGAAAGAATACCAGAAAGAGTAAAAATATGGATAAATATAATAGATTCCTGCTCCTCCTGAGTTTTCAAAACTATCTCAGACCACTGAAGCAAAAATTATAATACTATCTGATATGGTTCACAGTGTATGTAAAGAAAATATTTAAAACTATTAATATAAATATAAGATTTATATGTATACATGCATATAATATCCACATATCCACATGCTAGAAATATATAAAACATTCAGAAAATTTAATGGAAAGATACAAAGGGAGCTAAGTCTTCTATACTTTACTCAACTTGGTAAAATGAAGCAGTACCAGTAATACTGTAGTACTGTAGGCTGTGATATGTTACAGACACAATTTAATATCTAGAGCAATGACCAAAAAGCTGTATGAAGAGATACACTTTAAAGAACTATTGTAGATCAACATGGAATTCTAAAAAGTATTCACATGACCCACAAAGAGGGGAAAAACAAACTGTGGCACATCTATACTATGGAAAAGTAACAGTATCAGCAATAAAAGGAATGAATTCTTCATACATACCATAATGTGACGGATCTCACATTATGCTGATTTTAAAAGCCAATCTCAAAGGGTATATATTATATAATTCCATTTATATAACATTCTCAAAATGACAAAATTATAGAAATAGAGAACAGAAGTGGTTGCCAGGGATGAGGGATGGTAAAGGGGTATGTGTGTGACTATGAAGAGGGAGTACAAGGAATGTTATTGAGGTGATGGAATAATTCTATATCTTGATTGCAGATACAGTGTTGGTTACATGTATCTAAACATGTGATAAAATGCCAAAACTATATACTCACTTTACACCAATGTCAATTTCCTAGTTTTGGTCATTGTTCTATAGTTAAGATGTAACTAATAAGGGAAACTGGGTGAATGGTACAGGAACTTTTCTATACTGTGTTTACAACTTCCTGTGAATTTATATTTATTTCAAAGTTTAAAAAAATTTTAAAAGTATTTTAAAAAGTCAGTTAATTTTGTTAATTCTTTAAGAGCTCATTACTAGGGTCTCTATGACATCTATAAGTAAATTTTTTCATTTTCCACACTGAAAGAAAATCACAGTAGCTTTATGCCTAATAGCTAAAACTGGAAACAAGTCAACTTGAAAAGGCTACATATGAGTCCAACGATATGACATTTTGGAAAAGGCAAAACTATGGAGAGAGTAAAATAGTAAGTTATGGGGGATTGAAGGGAAATAAGGGACAAATAGGCAAGACGCAGAGAGAGGAGCTTAAGGACAGTGAAAATACTCTGTATGATGCTATCACAGAGAATACATGTCACTATACAATTATCCAAACCCATAGAAAACACAACACCAAGAGTCAATCCTGATGGAAACAGGACTTTCTGTGATTATTATGTCTCAATGTGGGTTCATCAACTGTCAAAAATGTACCACTCTGGCGGGGACATGGAGACAACGAGCTAGTGCTCTACCCTTCTCTCAATGTTGCTGTGAATCTAAAATTGCTCTTCAAAACATCTTCTCAAAAAACAGCAAACAACCAAATATTCATTAACAGTTGAATAAGTAAATTGTGATTTAGTCACACAATGGAATACTATGCAGCAATTAAAAGAATGAGCCACGAATATACACAACAAGGATGAATCTCAAAAATATTAAGCAGAGAGAAAGAAGCTACATTCAAGAGTGCATGATGAATGATCCCACTGACACAATACTCGGAAGAAGGCAAAACCACAGCAGTGAGTGCAGATAAGGGAGTGCGTGGTGTTAGAAAAGGGGGAGGTTCTGACGGAAAACAGCTGGCAGGCGTGGTGTTAGAAAAGGGGGAGGTTCTGACGGAAAACAGCTGGCAGGCGTCTTCTACGGCAATAGGACTACCTGTCTCATTTGTAGTGGTAGTTATATGAATCCGTACGTGAGTTAAAGCTCACTGAACTTATTTTAAAAGTCAGTTTTACTGTATGTAAATTTTAAAAATTGACAGCAATAATAAAAATCATTTCCCATGACAATTTTTCAAATTCTGTCTTCAATTCATTAAGAGAGAAGTTTGTATGTATTCTAGTCTTAGGTTTCTTCCCACCTGGATGATACTTAAGTAATTTAACTTCTCACTCTTGGTTTCCCTTTGTAAAATGAAAGGGGATAACTGAATGATTTCTGAAGCCTGTTCCTAGTCCAAGCTTCTGTTAAATTTGTACCTTAGAATTAACAAGAAACACAAAATATTTTAATGCATTCAGGTATACTCTATAAACTTGCTTCAGACAGCGTGGACTGGCTTTCACTATTCTTGCTATTGGTTTTATGTGAACTTTTTAGGGGCTCGAAACATTTGACCTCACTTCCTAGCTTTGTGTAGGTGATCTTTAGATAGCACCCTCCTTCTCAGGTCTCTGACTGTAAGGACCATACAGGATTTCTATTCCCTTTATCACATCATACTCAATGAAAAAGTCTGTGAACCACCATTTCTGTTAGCAAAATGATACCTGGCATTATTAACTTTTATAAGACACGGCATCTGTATTCCTGGAGAAGAAAAAGTATGCCATTTATACTGAATTCACTCAGTATGATCAAGTACATTTTATTTTGCCCTGCATGGAAAATCTAGAGTTCTCCAGGCTTCTGCAGTCCTTATAGAAGAGCTGCAGGCTAGCAACGTTTCAGACTCCCAAATCTGAAAAGAAATGTTCTGATAATATGTAAGAATGAGTAAAGCCAGCAAAGAAGTTCATACAATTTTAAATTCAAATTTATTCTTCATAGAAAACCCCCATTGCAATTAACAACCTTTGGTTTAAATGCTTTTGAAGCTGGGTTTTCATTAAAAAAATAAAAAGACCCAAGAGCAAATGTTGAAATTATCTATTTCAGCAATACTTTTAATTACATCCAGCAGAATAATTTTTGAATACTTAGAAATCAGTCACTCTTCTCACTTTTGAGGAAAAAAAAAGGTGTCACATACGCTAACAAAATAGTCAATATATACTTTGACTATTTATAGTTGGTTGGGACTGTTTTTCTCTGATAAATTCAAATAACTGGGCAACCAGTGGTGAACTGATCCTACAAATGCAGGCCAACAAATTTCCAAATTCTCCTTTACTACCTATTTACATTTCTATTTTTTTAAAAAATATGATTTCGGGGAGATACCTCTTATCACCAGGGGTGTCTGAACGAAACATATTTATATACCTAATCCTTAACTGTACCCCACTATATGATAATAAAAAATACTGATTAAAAAAAATATATGTGATTTAACCTATTTAGTTCTTGCAAATACAACACTAAGATATCAAATGAAACTCCGAGCTACATTTAATCATTTGTTAAGTACCAATGCACTTGAAAAATTAATCAATATTTCCTTATAACTATCGTGTTTAACTTTAAAATAACTTGCTCAAGAAAGAAGCTGTAAATCAAATGTATTTCACTTCCTGGGTGTTTAGATCATACACGCAAACGCACACACACATATATATCCACATAAGTCAGCAGCTCTGTATTTCCCTTATTGCCATCCTCAGGTTCACTGAACATGACATAAAAAAGGATCAGAGAGTTCCATACATCTAAGAACTGGTCTTATTTTTAGAAAGTACTGTAACAGGCCAGGCTCAGTGGCTCAGCCTGTAATCCCCAGCATTTTGGGAGGCCAAGGTGAGTGGATTGCCTGAGCCCGTGAGTTCAAGACCAGTCCAGGCAACTTGGTGAGACCTCATCTCTACAATAAATCAAAAATTAGCTGGGCGTGGTAGTACATGCCTGTATTTCTGGCTACTTGGAAGGCTGAGGCGGAAGGCTTGCCGGAACCCAGCAGGTTGACGCTGGGGTGGCTGTGAGCGTGCAACTGCATTCCAGCCTGGGTGATGGAGTGAGACTCCAACTCAAAAAAAAAAAAGAAAAAAAAAGAAAGAGAGAAAGTACTGTAACCTGGCACAGAAAGCAGATTACACAGACAAAAAATAAATTTATATGAATACTGAGTCATCTTAGAAAAAGCACTTTATTAAATGCTACCAGATTTGTCAACAAGACTTGGGGAAAAAGATTAGTGTTTCAACAATTTCTTTATTGAAATAAGTAGTTTAAAAAATCAAAAGGTTTTATTTATTAAAACCATGCCTTCTGAATCACAAGGCTATACACGTGTACAAAGAGAATGTTTTAATACGAAATGCAGCTGACTCTAGATCAGGAATTCTTTAACCCTAAAGCCAAACAAGGGAAACTCACAAGTCATAGGAAAAAGCCCAGTAATCTTTAAAAACTGTAAGCCCTCAGCTAAATATCATAACTTTATCATGAACACTAATCACAGCTGGCCAATGAGAAGCACACAGTAGTCCTTAAAACTGTCTACAGTCTGGGTAAGCAAGATACAATCATGTTATAACAGGAACAATTTAATAAAACCATTTATGTCAGGCATATGAAATTTTCAGGAAACTAGCCCCTGAGTTATCTCAAAACAAAAACTAACAATTTCTGTGAAGTGGCCTTTTCATTTTTTCCTTTAAAGCATCATAACATAGTGGCTGAAAAAAAAATTCTTGCATATGTTTTTTTACAAAGCTGACAATTAAAAGCCAGCTCTATTCGAGTCTGCGTGTAATGTCATTTGCCTCAATTCCCTGGACCTGTGATGGTGTGAGAATGGGGATTGATTGAGGGTTGTAGCTCTGCAGGGCAGGGCACATGGAAAGAATATCAGCAGCAGGCAAGAGAATGTTAAAATGAACTTTTAAAGAAACAGACTTCAGGAAGGACACAATACATTTTCCTCTCTAATTTAAGTCAAGTCTTACAATGTTGCTTTCAAATTTTGTTCTATACCAACTCCACCCTTCACTGTTTTCCTTATTTGATTAGAACCATCTGGGAGATCTTCTTTTCATTTATAAGTTCTATGGAATAGATGTAGTTTATCATCCTAAAAAAGTTCTAATATAGAATAAAAATGAGAGACTTTGTTAATGATCAAATTTTCATATCTGCAGAGAAAGCACCATCCTACCATGTAATGTAGAAAATCAGTTCCTTTTAAAGGAAGAACAATTTGGGGATAAAAACTGTAAAAGAAAAACTGCTTATACCCACATACTAGTTCTAGATAATTTTCTTTCCAAAAAAATAAAATGCTGTTTACAAAAAGTTACCAAGGCAAAGTCATTTGCTGTTCTGTCCAACAAGATCACTGACATAGAGACAGGTAATGTCTCTAAGCAGTAGCTGCACAACTAAAAAGTGGAAATATAAAAGGAAGCTCACATCAATAAAGCAATGAAATAATTAAGTTCATGTAAAGCTTAGTTCCCCATACTTATTATTCATTTGTTTTTAAGGTATCTTTTACATTGACTGTTTTAAGTTCTCTTTAGCTCATCTACAATTTATAAACACTTTAAAGTACCGTTTCTCCTCGTATTATTAAGGATAAAGCAACCCAAATAGCACACTACTGATAAACACAAGGAGATAAGTCAATTCCACTTACTTCTAATCCAGGAACAAATAGAAACCAAGATGAAATCAACTCACACACCCTGTTATTTGCCACCTCTTTACCTTTTTGCTTCTGCTACTTACATAGCTGTAGTCATTACTATTTTTTTAAAAATTTTATTTCAAAGATGTGGGTTACAATTCAGGATTAGGTATACAAACATTGATTATGCAGGTACCCTTGTTGATGAGGTGTGTCCCTCCCTCCCCTAGCAGCTTTCCTCAACTGCCAATCCCACTCCCCCTCCTCTGGCAGTTTCCCACTACTGCCAATCCCTTTCTTATAGTATTATGATAATGTTCGAGGTCCACTTATGATGAGAACATATGGTACTCTTTTGTTTCTGTGATAGATCACTGAGTATGGTCGACTCTAAATCCATCCAAGTTGCTAGTCATTACTATTTTCATACTAGGAAGTGTTGGTTTTTCCTGCTTGGATTTGTTCCATAAATTACTGAATTTTCACTTTTTCATACAACAGTGCTTTATGCAAAGATGCAATTAATCCCATTAAGGCAAGAAAACCAAGATAAACCATAGGCTGAGTGTCATAGTGCCACTTAGTCTAGGCTCAGCTATGTGACCTTGGACCAATTCAATTTGGTCATGTATACCATGTAGATGATAATATTCAACTCACAAGAGTGTGGTGAGACTTAAATGAGATTAACGTATCTGAAAGAGCTTTGAAACGTTTAAAGTACCATACAAATGTGAGGCACATTTGATTTTTAATTGGAAGTATGTAAAAAATCTACTAATATGATAATTTTACAATTGTAAGAAACTTGGGGAACAATGAACTCAAACTTCTCATCCCCCCAAAGGAGTGTGAAAACAGGGTGACTTGGAGAGCTCACAAGACAGCAGGGAACGTGGGAGCTGAAATGACCAGATCTAAGTCTCACTTCAAAGTCCTTTCCATAGTTATGCTGCTGTTCACTAGTCTGTAAATTTAAAATCTCTCTTCATAGGATCATGTAGCTTAAACAGTTACATTTTCAAAGTGGTTGAAGTAAAAATCTTATAACAAGATGTAAATATTATTGTGGTGAGAGAATTCAACTGCTAATAGTTCAATTAAGAATGTTTAGCAGCCCCATTAAAAAGTGGGAAAAAGACATGAATAGACACTTCTCAAAAGAAGATATATGGGCAGCCAACAGACACATGAAAAAGTGCTCAGCCTCACTCATCATCAGAGAAATGTAAATCAAAACCATACTGAGATACCACCTAACCCCAGTAAGAATGGTCATCATTAATAAAACAAACAACAATAGATGCTGGCAAGGATGCAGAGAAAAAGTGTTTCTACACTGCTGGTGGGAATGCAAACTAGTGCAACCTCTCTGGAAGACAGTGTGGCAATTTCTGAAAGAACTAGGAACTGACCTTCCATATGACCCAGCAATTCCCCTATTGGGAATATACCCAGAGGAACTCAAATCATTCTACAAAAAAGATACCTGCATACGTATGTTTGTTGCAGCTCTATTCACAATAGCAAAAACTTGGAACCAACCATGCTGCCTATCGAAGCTGGACTGGATAAAAAAATGTGGTACATATACACAATGGAATATTATGCAGCCATAAAGAAGGACAAATATATGGACTTCACAGCAACTTGGATGGATTTGGAGTCCATCATACTCAGTGATCTATCACAGAAACAAAGAACAGAGTACCATGTTCTCACTCATAAGTGAACCTTGAACAATTACAACACTTTAAGAAAGGGATTGGCAGTAGTGGGAAACTGTCAGGGGAGGGGGGTGGGATTGGCAGTTGAGGGAAACTGCTAGGGGAGGGAGGGACATACCTCATCAACAAGGGTACCTGCATAATCAATGTTTATATACCTAACCCCAAACTGTACCCCACATCTTTATTAAAAAAAAAAAAAAAAGTTTAGGCCGGGCCCAGTGGCTCAGCCTCTTATCCCAACACTTTGGGAGGCTGAGGCGAGTGGATTGCCTGAGCCCGCGGGTTCGAGACCAGCCCTGGCACCTTGGCGAGACTTCATCTCTACAATAAATAAAAAATCGGCTGGCATGGGAGCGCACACCTGTGGTTCCAGCTACCTGGAAGGCTGAGGCAGAAGGATCGCCAGAGCCCAGCACATCAACACTGGGATGGCCGTGAGCATGCCACTGCACTCCAGCCTGGGTGACAGAGTGAGACTCCAACTCAAAAAAAAAAAAAGTTTATAAATGATGCTAATCACAAGGGAGCTCAAACTAGCTTAGCTATTTGCTTACTTCGTGTAATGTTAAGTTTTAAGTCAATGGTATGATGTAAGCCCTATCTAACCTTTCCCAATAATCAGTTTTGATTCTGCTTTTGATACTTACTACCTATGTGATCTTAGGCACTTTACTTATTTCACTGTCTTAAAGATAAGAGATAATACTAAGTGTGTCACCTGGCTATTGCCTTACAGTAGTGTGTAGCACATAGTAAGTGCTTTCCCCTTCTCTAATCTTCTAAACTTTGGGGACTACAGAATCTTCTCTTTTCCCTTTACTTCATCAGAAAGCATCCTTAAATGAAACATATATGGGTCCTGGTTCTCCACTTCAGTAATCAGTAGTTGTACAACAACTAAACCTAAATCATGGGGGACATTGTGACATAATGGAAGGCAAATGAGGTTTGGCGTCAACAGATATAAGTTTGAATCGCAATTTGACTTGAATATTTGACCTCGTCCAATTTACCGAACTTCACAAAACGTCCCATCTTGGAATGCAAATATTATCTAGCTTTTTATCATTTTGTCTTTTATATTCATAGGTAGGTTGCAAATATTTCTAAAAGGGCATGTCTTATTCATCTTTGCCCCCTCCACACTATTACAGCATGGCTCAAAATTGTTAGATGTGATGATGAAATAAGGCAGGAGATTAATAAAGGAGATTCAAGACTAGAATAAACATGTTACATTATGGAAAGAAGACATACAAACCTGGCTTAACTGGCTCCAACTTTAGACATTATGTTGTTGCTTCCTTTTCTTTCCTTACAAATGGACTCAAATCTTCTTTTCCTACAGGAAGATGCAACGTAGGGAATATAGATTAGTGAAGGTATTTGAATCCCTCTTTAAAACTGAGCATTCTTACTATGCAGCCATAAAGAAGGACAAACATATGGACTTTGCAGCAACTTGGATGGATTTAGAGTCTATCATACTCAGTGATTTGTCACAGAAACAAAGAACACAGTACCATATGTTCTCACTCATAAGCGGACCTTGAACAATTATAATATTATAAGAAAGGGATTGGCAGTAGTGGGAAACTGCCAGGGAAAGGGAGTGGGATTGGCAGTTGAGGGTAACTGCCCGGTGGGGGGGACGGGGGGGATTCTCATCAACAAGGGTACCTGCATAAGGAACATTTGTATACCTAACCCTAAATTGCACCCCACACCTTCAAAATTAAAAATAAATAAACAAATAAATAAAACTGAGCATTCTTTAATTCACACAAGGCAAGGTCATGTTCTATTTGATAAACTTGTTTTTTAAGCAATAAAATAACCAAGAGGTGTTTTAGCTGGATAATATACCAGAAACATAGGTTTAAGTAGCCAAAAAGTAAATATATCCTTTGATATTATATAAATAAATGTATTCCTTACTTCAAAAATTTAAAGAATAGTTTCTGTTAGCTACTCAAGAATTGCATAAAGCACTGTGGTTTATTACATTATGCAAAATACTTCTAGTTCTTAGAGTTTTTAACCTTTTGGGTAGAGGGTGAGTTATATGGAAACTACGAGAATCTGAAAAAGCTATGAATCTCATCCTCATAAAAATGCACATACAGGCATCATATCTTGCATATAATTTTGGCTGAATCATGAAACCTAGCCTGTACCCTGTGGATCTCTAAATCCTGTTGGTAGACTCTAGGTAACCTCTGTTCTTGAGTTTTTAAAAATGAATGAACTTACAGAATTTTAAAACCTTAAGCAATTTAGGAATCCTCTAATGCAAACTGTTAATAGAAAAATGGAGAAATAGTGACTCAAAGGGATGAAAAGGCTTAAGTAAAGTCACAGTGCATTCAAGAACAGAGAGGTGTCCAACCAATATACTAATCCACATGAGACTGACCGTGCAAAATTTAGTATAAATCAGTGCCTTTGGGCCAGAGGAATTCTCACAAACCGGAATAAGAGACTTTAAAATGTTTTCTGGTCTAAACACATAATAGATTATCAGTTGTTAAGAGAAGGAATTTTGGAGTTATACAGATGTGTGAAAAAGCTGATAAGTCATCAAATCTTTTTATTCATGGGTTCTTCAAATACAAAATGGAAATAATAAAATATACCCTTTCAGGATTATTTTAAGGATAATAGGAGGTAGCATGAATAAAGTATTTAACAAGATACCTGGTACATAATAGGTGTTTATGAAATGAGATGAATTAAGAAATATTTGTCAAGTAATGAAATTGGATAAAATATGAAACAAAATCTCAAAGTACATGTTTTCTAGCTGAACAAAATAAGTGACACATTTAAACACTGAGTACCTACTACATAATACTACATAATATAATATTCAAGGTGTTACTGAGTATACAAAAAGGATAGAACTGTCCTCTCCTTAAAAGTAACTGGGCATTACAAAGTGGGCAAAAGGTATGAACAGACACTTCACAAAAGAAGACATACAAGTAGCCAACAGACACATGAAGAAATGTTCAACCTCACTAATCAACAAGGAGATGCAAATTAAAACTACACTGAGATACCACCTAACTCCAGTCAGAATGGCCATTATCAATAACTCAAAAAATAACAGATGCTGGAGAGGATGTGGTGAAAAGGGAACACTTATACACTGTTGGTGGGAGTGTAAACTAGTGCAACCTCTGTGGAAAGCAGTGTG
>CAUYQG010156201.1:0-18682 GCA_963574415.1 Tarsius wallacei
TATTTATTTATTTATTTATTGAGTTGGAGTCTCACTCCATCGCCCAAACTGGAGTGCAGTGACCGCTCCCAGCCACCGCAGCCTCAACCTGCTGGGCTCCGGCGATCCTTCCGCCTCAGCCTTCCAAGTAGCTGGAACTACTGGCGCGCGCTACCACACCCGGCTAATTTTTTTATTTATTGTAGAGATGAGGTCTCACCTGTGATTTTAAATAAGCTTTATTTCAATGGCATATTTTGGCTTGAATTGTAACATCAACCCATTGAGTTTTTCTGCCTTCTAGTGTATGTGACAGAACTAAATATTCTCCGAATTTTCTTTTAACCTAGGGCAGGGAGAATAAGCCCCAGAGTGGCATACTAGCGTCAGTTGATGATGCCAGACAGCTGTACTGGAGAATTATATTGATGCTATACCAATCTGGAAACCAGTCAGCCAGTGTGTTCCTATTGGGCCCACACTCGCAGGCGATGAGTTCTATTCTACGTGGCAATAAAACATTAGGCAAATTTATTGCTTGAGTTGAATATATGAGGCTGGGTGAGATACAAGCATTCTGGCTTCTCTTTGAATTATCTATTTTGGGGTGGTTTGGAGATAGGGTTCAGGCACAGCATAGATGAATGTAGACATACACATTTTCAGTTGAACCTAAGTACCTTATACCTGCAAGTGAATCAACCTGGACAAATAAGGATCAGTGGCCACTGATGGCCATGAGTGGTGAAATGTACTATGAAGCTGGTACTCACAGGCATCAGCCAACCCTACCCACATCAAAGTCATGAGGGCACTTTGGTTTCATAGCCCTTTTTCATTGCCCTTTTATGTTACCATGACAGAGGTTTTTGTGGTTAAAATCAGATGATGCATCCGCCACTCACCCATTCAGGATAAGGTGTCCAGATTTAAAGAAGTACAAAGAACGTTAGCGTACCAGTGACCTGCTTCTGTTTTTCAGTGGTCTGCACCCATAACTTTCACCACGATATTGTGGTGTGTAAAAACTTTTTAGAGCTAATGCAGATTTTAGGTTTGAGATCAGTCATGCATCTTTCAAGGAAAAAAATTGTTTTTTTCTTGAACATAACCACTGTGTCTCTCTGTTTCTTTTCTCCCACACCCTTTGCAATGCCATATTTTCCTTCGTGCTGCTGTGAGGTACACCTGTGGCATGCTGGCAGTGTGTTTTTCTGTGGTACAGGGAACTCCCAGATTCCAAGCTGGCCCTTCCTTGCAATTTAATCCCTTTTATGAAATATGTTGTTATTGCCAGAGGTAAAACAAAGCAAGGCATGGAGCTGGGGAATGCAGGCACTGGGTCAGAGGAAACGAATGCACCAGGGACTGATCCAGCCTCTATTTTTGTCACACACGTTCTGTATTTCTGCTTGGTATTCTAACCCATCCCTATGACTGGACCCATCAGTGCCCCAGAAAGAAAGGCAAAAATGGCAAATCTTTGCTATTGTTCTTGGGGTGGGAAGAAACAATATGACATTTTAATTTTAATAAATTCTGAAAAATCTTCCAACCATTCAGAAGACTCTATGACCTAATCCAATGATTCTCAACATTTTTAGTCTTTCATTTCACAAGCTCCAGGGTGTCTACCATGAAAAAAGCAAAAAAAGCAAAAAGCTCACTTTTCCCAAAAGGATTTTTAGAATATACTGTTATATTGATCAATTATGTGAGTTTTAAGGAACTCAACTCAGAAAAGAACTTTGGGGCATAAGATTTTTTTTGCTATAGCACATCTTTTCATCAAGGAAAATGAAAAATTAGTCTAGTGTCCAAGGTATGTATACCCTTTCAGTTTTCATCTGAAGGTAGCAAATGCATGTAGGGTTGATTCTCTGCCATTGTTACCCGTCTCACCTAGACAATAGGCATAGGCCTCAGGTGACTGCAGACCAGCATTTGGGAACTGGTCAGTGCATGTGCCATCCAGGCGGAAATAGGTTGTGAAATGCACATGCCACATTGACCTAGACTTTGATGTTTGGAGTCCGTGGAATATGAACTGGGTCAAATGGCTTGGGGAGGAGCTCTTCAAGCTCTGTGAGGCAGGCACCAGGATTTTTCTTCAACTCAGAGACCCTAGGATGTATAGGACTGGGTGTGTATCTGGCAGGGGTGGGGCGGCAGGTAGTGGTGATAGAGTTTTTATAAATGAAAACCTTAAAAACTTTCTCTCAGTTCTCTCTTCTCTCTTCTCTCTTCTCTCTCTCTCTCTCTCTCTCTCTCTCTCTTTCTTCTCCTCTCCTCTCCTCTCTTATCTCCTCTCTTCTTTCTCTCCCCTCTTTCCTCTCCCCCAGCCACCCCAACTCTCTCTTCTGACATTGGACCTTTGCAAAATAAGACATTTGATATCCTGAACTGATCGAGATGCAAAGCAAGACTGCAATTTTTCAAATGTTTTGAAGGAAACTGAGAAGAGAAATGATACCACATCAAGTAAAGAAACAGTTACAGATAATTATGATTTTTTATCATCCGTAAATTTTTTTCAAGTAATTATAAAAGCAAAACTCCCACATTCTATGTTAATTTTTTATCAAATCTGGCCCCACTCTGATTTTCCTTCCAAATAACAGCTGTATTAGAATGTGCATCCAGCATGGACCCCGCCTCTTTGCTATGAATCACCCCTCATTCTGCTGTGAGGTACTAGGTCAGTAATTCTCAAATGGAAGTCTGCAGTGCTTTGCTGGGTTGGCTAGTTAAAATCACCTGGAGAGTCTTTCTACAATATAGATTTCTAGGTTGCTCTTAATCAGAGGAATTGTGCTGATCAAATTTAATAAGAAACAGGGCCGTACCCTGCTATGCAAAGTTCTCATCTTTATATGTAGTCCCTTATTTTTACCATTACAAATCAAGAGAAGGAAACGTGTTTGGATAACCGACTTTCAAGGGGCTTTTTTGAGGATACTTCCAAGAAATGTTAGTAATATTGAATAACTTTTGGAGACACAGGCATGTTTTATTTTATTTTATGTTTTGTTATTAGCTGCCCCATAATAATAGTCCCAGAGATTAAATTGTTGAACATTTGCTGACTTTGAAGCTCTCTCGTCTTCTTCCATTTTTCAAATGCTATTATTGTTCCAGGGACTCCTCTTTGGAGACTGCCATTAAAAATGCTTGAATTTTTGCTTTTCAGGAGCTGTTACCCTGTTATACTCTCATGTGAAAAAGTCTAGAAGGTTTGATTAAATGAAATTAATCCCAAGGCCACTAAAATTAACCTTAAGTTTTAAAAATTCCCCCAAAATGAAATATTTCCCTGCGTCAGGAAACATTTTTCCTCTTTCTGGTCCTCCTTATCAGTATCTTTAGCTGCCTGACCTGCATTATTTTGTCACACATCATTTCTCACCTGATTTTATGCTTTTGTTTATTGTATATCCCTCCCACTCACTCCTCTAGAATGCAATCTCCATAAGAGCAAGGATGGAATTTTGCTCTCTGCTCTATTAAAATGGTACCTGGCAAATATTGAGTGCCTGATAAGTGGTTGTTGAATATTTGAACAATTCAACAAAAACAAGAATACCAGTGTATTTGCCTTCCCTGAAAGGAAGGTAAACAATAGTAGCTCTTGTGGCAAGTCTGTTGCTAGAGTATTAATTTAGTCTTTCCATTAATTTTTGAGGATTTTTAAAAATGATGTGTGGCTATACAGAATAAGTGTGATTTTCCTAGCAAAATAACTGGGTTTCTATACCCAAATAACTTTTATCGTAATGTGGTGCCCTTGAGAGAACATATATAGATTCAGATAAAGCTTAGAATATTTTGGGACTGTCTCTTTGAAATCATCTTTTTTTTTTCAGTTGAGTCTCACTCTGTTGCCCAGCCCAAATGGCATGCTCATGGTCACCCCAGCATCATCGACCTGCTGGGCTCTGGCAATTCTTCCACACATGGCTAATTTTTTATTTATTGTAGAGACAAGGTCTCACCAAGTTGCCCAGGCTGGTATCGAACCTGCAGGCTCAGGCAATCCAATGACCTCAGCCTCCCAAAATACTGGAATCACAGTCTCAGACACCAAGCTGGGCCTGAAGTCATCTTAATGGCTATTTGTCAACTGTGTAAGTTAGTTGACCTAATTGCTTTAAAAAAATTCTTATATTTAATTAATGTTTGAAGAGGCAATACATTTGCATAAATGTTATTTAAATTACAAATATTTGAAGATATTTCAGATAACTTACTTTTATTGATTTCTAGTTAAATCCCATAGTAGTCAGAGAACATAATTCATATAATTGGATCTTTTTAAATTTAGTAAGACTTGTCTTATTGCCTAGAATATGGTCTATCTTTAAAAATATTTTGTATGCCCTTAAGGAAAAGATTGTATATTCTGTTTTTGTTAGATGGAGTATTCTACAAATGTCAGTCAGGTTATTTGAGTTGATAGCATTGTTGAAATCTTCTATATCCTTACTGATTTTCTTCCACCTTGTTTCATTGTGAGGGGATTGGGAAAACTCTCTAACTATAATTATAGATTTGCCTGTTTCTTATTGCAGTCCTATTGGTTTTTGCTTCACGTATTTAAACCTCTATTTTTAGGTGCAGAAACATTTAGAATATGCTATGTTATGAACCCTTCCTTCAATACATTGTTATTATTTGGATTTAAACAATTATCTTTCCAAAGAATTTAAATAATGAAGAAGTATTTTATATTTTGCCACATGGATACCATTTCTAATACTCATCATTCTTTTTGGTGGATCCAGATTTTTATCTTTTATCATTTTCCTTCTGACTGATTTACTTTCTTTTAACATTTTTTGCAGTACATGTCTGCTGGTGATTAACTGTTTCTGCTTTTGTAGATCTGAAAAAGTATTTTTTTTCACATTTGTTTTTGAAAAATTTTCATTGAGTTTAGAATTCAAAGCTGATTCTTTTTTTTCTTTCAGTACTATAAAGATGTTGTTCTACTATCTTCTGGCTTGTGTTGTTTCTTGCAAGAAGATTGTCTTGTTTTCTCTGACTACTTTTAAGATTTCCTCTTTATCCCTGGCTTTAAGCAATTTGATTATGATATTCTTTGTAGCTTTACTCATGTTTACGACATGTGGGGATTCTTGGATATATGGGTGTGTAGTTTCATCAAAGTTTGAAAATTTCAACCATTACCCCCCAATTTTTTCTACCCTTCTCCTCATCTCCTCCTGGGACTCCAATTTTATGTATTCAAATTCTTTTCTCACCCTTCTCTTTGTCTCCTTCTGGAACCCCAGTTACGTGTACACTGACTGATGCTTTGTTTCTTTTTTAACGAGTTTTACTTTCAGTGTTTCGTTTTGGATCATTTCTCTTGTTATGTCTTCAAGTTCACTAATGCTTTCTTTCTACTGTTGATCCCACCCAGCATATTTTTCATCTCAGAAACATATTTTTCAGATCTAGAATTTTGATTTAGGTTTTTTCCCACATCTTCCATATTTTGACTTAACATTTCCAATCTTTTTTCTAGCTTTTTGAACAAAAAAAATATGGTTGTAATTAACTGTCTTAATGTCCTTGTTTACTCGTTTTATCACCTGTATCATTTCTGTTTCAGCGTCAGTTTATTTATTTCTCTTCTCATTATGATTCATATTTTCCTGATTTTTCATATGCCTGCCAATTATTGATCATGTGTCAGACATTGTGAAATTTTATGTTGCTCCATGCTAGATATTTTTTCTATTTCTGTACTTATGCTTGAGCTTTCTTCTGGGATACAATTCTTCAAGGAACAATTAAGTTCCATTGAATATTTTAGAATCTTGTTTTTAAGCTTTGTTGCATGAGACCAAAGCAGCATTAATTTTAGGACTAATTTTTAACCAATACTATCTAGTAGCCCTCTGAACAGTCTATCTGACACCCCTTACATTATGAGTTTCCATTCTGGATAGTGGGAACAGAAATTATTCCTGATCTTGTGTAAGCTCCAAGGAATGTTTTCTCCAGTACTTTTGGGTGGTTCTTTCTCTAGCCTTGAATAGTTTCTTCACATGCATGTGCTAATCATTACTCAGGTGAAGATTTAAAAGGAAGACTGCAGATTTCCAGAACACTCTCTCCATCACACAGCAACAGCTACAAACAAGACTGACTAATTAGACTGTGACTGCTTCTCTTCTCTGTGCTCCTGACCTAGTTTCCCAGACATGTTGACGTTAACCTTCAACTCAAAGTTTCCTATTTTTACCTTCAACTTGCTGTCAGTAGATTATTTCAAATCAGTTAGAGCTCTATTTTAAGGTTTTGATGTGTGCGAGAAAATTATACATTTCCTCTTTTTTTCTGATTTCTTGATAAATTGGGGGGATTTGGTATTTAAAAAAAAATTTCTCAGAAATACTAGAATGGGATTCTCACACTAGTTCAGTCTCCCTTGCAGTTAATCTTGGCCCCATGAATAGGTGTATGAGTGGAAAGAAATTTTCCAACTTTATCCTTAAAGATGAAGCCACTTTCTCTGGCCTTCTTTTGTCCACCTAATTATATGTATGAAGCTGATGAGCCAGTGTAGACATTGGTGGTTAGAACAACACAGTGCAAATATCCAGCCTACAAGGTAGATAGAACTGGAGTCCCTGGATGGGCTTATGAAATAAACTTTCCCTGCAGACCTGGAACTTTCATTTCTGGACAGTTATAAAAAGGAAAAAATTCTACTTTATTTAAGCCTTTATGTCTTTTTTAAATGTAGTAGTTTAGATCCTAATACAATAGGTGTATTAGTCTATTTGCAGTCATTGGTTAGGATAAATTGGCTCTTAGTCCTGGCATACTATTTTATGCTTTTTATTTTTTACAGTTAGAAAAATTTAATGGGCCGGGCTCGGTGGCTCAGCTTGTAATCCCAGCACTTTGTAAGGCCGAGGCGAGTGGATTGCCTGAGCTGCGGGTTCGAGACCAGCCCGTGCAACTTGGCAAGACCTCGTCTCTACAATAAATAAAAAATTAGCTGGGATGGTAACGTGCATCTGTAGGTCCAGCTATTTGGAAGGCTGGCGTGGAAGGATCGCCGGAGCCCAGCAGGTTGAGGCTGCGGTGGCCGCTCCCGGCCACTGCACTCCAGCCTGGGAAACAAAGTGAGACTCCAACTCAAAAAAAAAAAAAAAAAAAAAAAAAAAAAAAAAACCTATATAGTTTACTTTCTTTGCTTTATGTATATATGTATAGATGTTCAGGAAGGTTTATATTTTTCTTTTTCTGATTACCTCGATAACAACTTCCCTTCTTTCTTTCCCTTTTTATCTTACGATATTTTTTACAGTTGTATTCTTTCTAATTTGTCAAAATATTTACATTCTATTTTGTCCCAGTTAAGTATATTAAATGTTAATTTTCTGTCCAACAGTCATAGTTATCTAAGTCATCCCTTTATTGCCTATAGGTCATCCTCTAAGAGTCACCTCAAAAAAGACTCATGGGGCAAATAGTTCTTGAATTCTTACCTGTTGAAAACTGTTTCTCTTCATCCTTTATTCTTGCTGGCTGAGAGGCCTTAGGATAACATTTTCTTTCCTTGAGCTTTCGTAAGAGTTCTTATAGGAGCTAAATGGCCACAGATATGGAAATAATAGACACTGAGGATACTAAAAGGGTGAGACTGGTAACAGTATTAGGGCTCAGAAGTCTCCTATTGGGTACAACTCACTATCTGTGGAATAGGCCACCGGAGGTCCTATCCCTACCAGTATGCAATATGTCCAAGTGATAAACAGGCACTAATACTCCCTAAATATTTAATAAATAAACCATTACTAATCTGTTATCTTTTGCATAGAATATTGAGCTCAGCCTATTTTTGTTCCTTTATAAGCGAATTCTTTCTGTCTGGCTATGCAAAGAATTCTTTATTTGTTTTAAGGTCAATAACTTTGTCATGGTATATTATGATGTGACCACTCTGAATCAGTTTTTGCTAATACATGTTTTAATTGCAGAAAAGTTTCTTTGATTATATCTTTAGATTTTTGTTCTATCTCCTTATTTTGTTTTTCTTCTTTGGGGACTGTAATTTTGGGTGTGTTGAGTATTCGATTTTGAGTATGTTGGGTCCTTTTAAATCTATTATTTTTATCTTGCTTTTTTAAAATCTATATTCATTTTATTTCATTTTGCAGTTTTTTAAAGATGTCTATGCTATATGTACCTTACTGTGTTTTCCACAAGGTTACCTTTCTTATGCCTTGATTGGAATAAAAAGAAAGATAGGCCGGGTTGGGTGGCTCAGCCTGTAATCCCAGCACTTTGGGAGGCCAAGGTGAGTGGATTGCCTGAGTCTGCGGGTTCGACACCCACCTGGGCAACTTGGTGAGACCTCATCTCTACAATAAATCAAAAATTAGCCAGGCGTGGTAGCACTCACCTGTAGTTCCAGGTACTTGGAAGGCTGAGGCAGAAGGATCGCCGGAGCCCAGCAGGTTGAGGCTGCAGTGGCCAGGAGTGTGTCACTGCACTCCAGGCTGGGTGACAGAGTGAGACTACAACTCAAAAAAAAAAAAAAGGAATATAGGTGCCTTACTAAAAGTGAGGTACAATGAGAGAGCATAAAGAACTAATTCAGAACCAAGAAAAAGAAAGTTAAAGTAAGGATGATGGAGTGTGGGAATACAGCAGGAATAGAGAGAATATCAACTCTTAATGTTGGTCTCTTTCTACCTAGTTATAATAATCTTAGGGGTAACTCTGCCAACCTTTACAGGGGCTTACAAACAATACTGAGGTCTCAAGAATTTCTTTCTTTAAAGAGAGTATTCCTGAGGAAAGGAACCATATATGCTGAGGAGTTAGCCCCAAAATACCATTATAATGTAGACTTGCTTTCTTAGAGGTTTTACCATAACATGTTGATTTAAGCATGAAGATGACAAAGGTTTTGGTTTTGGATATACCTGTCATTGGTTCAGGAATTATATAAGGATAGAACACTGCCTCAGGGAGAATGAGAAAGACAAATAGTAAGAATGCAATTCAATGTGTATATCTTCTTTAGACATAAAAGAAGAAAATATTTGTAGGAGCATTAAGCTATATTCCAAGGATATAATTTAAAAGCCTCATACCGTTATGGCTCAAGTGAGTCTATTTATAGTTAGAACCATGACCCAGAAGAAGACCCATGTGGGCAGAGATTAAACCATGTGCCACATTTCCATACATAGTGGGAAATTGGTGGACTGCATATATCACTTCAAGTTACCTGCAAATCATTTGAGGTAAACTAATAAAAATGATTTTACACTTGAAATAATATTGACATTTATAATTGACCGTGAATAATTCAGGGTATTTATAACGAATGACTCTTGCTATGTAATAAGACTGAGATGGTCAAAAAACAAAGCCATATCATCACAGGTGATGGAAATTCCAACTAGTCTTTGTAAAAAAATATTCTATTTTTAACCTGGATTTCAAATTTCATCATACCAATCTGAATATTTTCTGTTCTCTGAGAGCATTTCTGTATACAGTCATTTATTGTTCCTTTACTTGTTTATTTGTTCAACAAATATTTACTGGGTGCCTACTGTATGTCATGCTGAGAAGATCAGCAACGAACCAAAATTATACAAAGTCCAATGAAGTTTATTTACATGCTATTGTGGGAGACAAATAGGTAACCAAGCAACCAACCATCCAACCAACCATCTGATGCCATCTGATGCCAGCTTATTTTTAAGAACAACAGGTCTGGATAAGGATAGAACTATGGGGCGGGGTGGTATTGCCTCAGATAAGGTGGCCAGAGAAGGTTTCTCTGAGGGAGTGAGCAGTCTTAAATGGGAATAACAGAGAAGGTATGTTCCTGGCAAAAGGAATCCTGAGTGAGAATGCCCACATGTGAGAACATACTAGATATTCTGGATATAAACAGAAGGCTGCACAAGCTAAGAAAGCAAATGCAGCTGGAGAGTTGAGCTAGGAGAAGACAGTGTGGCCATGACAAATGCCATGTGTTTTACTCTATGGAGATCATGGATTTATATCTATGGGAAAACACTGAGAGGCTCTGAGTAGAAGGGTGGCATGACATACTTTGCATTTCAAAAGTATTTCTCACTGCCATGTAGAGAATAAGCTTTAGTGGTCGTGGTGAGGGGACCCTGGAGACCATTTAGAAGACTATTGCAACAATCTTGGGAAAAGATAAAGGTGGTTTGGTCTAAGATGGTAGAGATAAGAGGTGGTGAGTATTGTTCAGATACAAGCCATATTTTGAAGGTTAGAGCCCAAGGATATCCTGCTTGATTGAATGCAGTTATATGAGAGAAAGAAATAGTCGTGGTCTAGGAGAATTCTAGTTTTCAGCCTAAGTACTTGGTTGAGTGATGGAACCATCTACTGAGAAGGGGACGATGGCAGAAGGAGTTGGTTGACAGGGCTTGAATGAGTTCAGTTATGTCATGTTAACTGAGATAATGTTATGGTCAGTGAGATAACTGCTAGATACAAAGAGGGAGAGGTTGAGTAGGCAGTTTGACATACAAGCCAGTAATTCAGTAGAAGGTTCAAGGCTGGAGCTAATAATCTGGGAATTTCCTCAAATATACACTCTCTAAAGCTATGGGACTAGACAGAGTCATGTGAGACACAAATTTAGATAAAAAACATAAGAGGGGCAAGGATTGAGCCCTTAGACATGATAATGTTTAGACACAGGAAGGAGAGGAGAATTTCACAGAAGAGACAGAAGAGAAGGGATGCCAGGAGGGGGCATCACAGACGTGAAGGGAGGAAAGAGTTTTAAGAAGGTGGGAGCAGTTCTTATAAGTATGAAAAGTTTAAAGGTGTATAATTACATTATGGTTGGACTAGATTGTCAATATTAGAGGAAGCTGGGGGAAAGGCACACAGAAACTCTTTAAATTTTTGGCACTTCTGTGAGTCTAAAAGTATTTCAAAGCAGGTGATTAAAAGGTAGTTAAAAGTAGTTTCCAGAAGAGGAGCAAATAAATGCTGCTGGGAAGTCAGTGAAGTAGAGGACCTGTAGTTGAGTATTTAATTGGGCAACGTGGAGCTCATTAATGACCTTGCTAAGAGCCGTTTCATGGAGAGGTGAGAACAAACGCTTGATGCCAGTGTTTTCAAAAGAGAAGTGAGGATGTCAAGACAGTGGGTATAGATAATTCCTTGAAGAGTTTTTACTTTAAGGGAGAGCAGAGAAATAATGCAATAAATAGAGGTACAAGTGGAGTCAGAGGAGCCTTTGAAAACGTGTTAAAAGTTGAACTTCCTGTTGCTTAAGTCTGTACATTTCACTAACGACTATTGCTTATCGGAACCCAGGAAATCATTTCATTCTATATTAGCTGATAAGGAAATTTCTTGCCACTCATGAGTTACTTTTTTCCCTCCACATTATAATTTAATTAGTTCCTTTAAAACTAGTTCCTTGGGTTTTACCCTACCATCTATAACCTTTACAGTCGTGTGCATCATTCAAAGACCTTGTCTGGTGCAATCTTCCACAAGGAAATATATAGCTAACTGTTCTCAACAATTTTGGAACTCCAAGAACATTATAACCTTTGCAAAGACTTGAGATTCAGATTTGTGTGTATTTAGCAGTCAATCAATAAAATTCACTTAAGAACCGTTGTGGAAGGAATAAGGCTTGGGGTGCCATGAGGCTACCGAGGGATGGAACGTTTTAAGGGCCGTGTGCATCTCACAACTAGAAGCCTGAATGCTTTGGCTAGCTGTGGTTATAGCCCAACCTAATAGGCTGACTCATTTCTGTGGCTGCTTTATAATTTTGTATCTGAAAGGACCGTAATCCTAAATACCTCTTGTCTCCTTGGACATCTCCTGCCAACACTTGCAACT
Source organism: Tarsius wallacei (assembly GCA_963574415.1). NCBI lineage: Eukaryota > Metazoa > Chordata > Mammalia > Primates > Tarsiidae > Tarsius > Tarsius wallacei. Next base: position 11,866 of record CAUYQG010156201.1, read on the forward strand.
AAAGTCAAATAGTCATGGCAGGGCCATATGCTTTAATTGGCAGTGCACACAACGGCTGTCTAAGTGTAGTTCAGGAAAACGCAGGGAGAATTCCCCCTCACTCACCCAGTTGCTTGTCAGAAAGATTCAACAGCAACAAAAGACAAACACCCTGTTTCACAAAGCACATTAAACAGAGCAAACAGGCCTCTAACCCAATAGTTTAATTATAGTATAGAGCATTGTGGCAAACCATGCTTTAGCATTTCAAACCACTCGTTTGTTTCTCAATAAAAAAGGAAAGCTCACTCAAAACCCCCACAAAGCTTCTCACACCCTGAAAAACCAACAGTGTCATAGGACACTGGTCTGCTGGTTTTGTTCTTCAGTTCTCAAACCGTCTCAATTTATGCCAGTTAACGCAAATTTGAGGGACTCTTTTATATGCATTTCCCTTGTTTTCTAGGCAGTCTGACTGTCCTCCTATCTGCATGCTTCCCATTCTCTCCCCTTTATTTAGAATTTTTTTTTTCTTTTATTGAGGAGGGAGTATTAGGGAGAGGTTTTTGAGCCCATCATTTTCATCAGCTCAAGCCATGTTATCATTAGTCCAATCATGACCTCTATAAATCATGATTTATTTTCCTATTCTCCCCTCCAAAGACAGTAACTCTAGAATACTTAATATATGTTTTTGGATATGTATATAAATTTTTTAAGTGTTTTGTGTATGTGTTTTTAATTTGCATAAATAATATTGTGCTATTGATTTCATTCTTCATTTTATTTTAAAAATTTCATCATTTGGTTTTTAAGATTTTTTTTATAGATGAGAGTGGATCCAAAAAAGTCAGAATTATTGTTATTGCTATTATTTTTGGAGGCTAGACCCCTTGTGCTACATACAGGCTTCCCTTGATAGATAAGTACTCTAGGAACCCATGAGTGTCAGTGTACCAACTAGCATTGTTGTGAGAGGCTGAATTCGGCTTCAGTGAATTTTTTTTTTTAGATTCTTTATGATGGGTGATTTACAAGCGCACTTGCCCATACTGTGCTGAGTGTTTAGCGGTTTTTGACCAAAACACCATGATACCCATTCCCCACCCTTCCTATTCACCCAGTCTCACCCCGAGCAACTATTTTTTGTTTACCTGAGTGAAAGTAATCCTCAAAGGGAAATGTTTTGCTGATGTGGAAGAGATGAAACAAAAGACGGCAGAAGCACTGAAAAGCATCAACGTGGACGATTTCAAAAACTGTTTTGAGCAGTGAAAAAAGTGTCTTGATGGGTGTATTGCATCAAACGGAGAATACTTGGACAGTGACTGAAGTTTAAACATGTAAGAATAAATACACAAATTTTTATAAGTAAATTATTGGTTTTTTGGGTCCCACCTGTACATGTTCTTCTAGAAGGATCCATTGCTTCTGACTCTGTCATGGTATCCCACAGCGTGCGGCCCATCATATTTGACTTCTCTATTCCTTTTGCAATGAGCACTTAGGTTGCCCCAATCTTTAGCACAGTGACACATGTTCTCTATAAACCATGTCCATAAAAAACAGTGAACATACCTGAGACCACAGGATCGAGACCAACCTGGGCAACTTGGTGAGACCTCATGTCTACAATAAATAAAAAATTAGCTGGGTGTGGTAGCATGCTCCTGTAGTTCCGGCTACTTGGAAGGTTGAGGCGGAAAGATCACCGGAGCCCAGCAGGTTGACACAGAGCTGGCCGTGCGTATGCCACTGCACTCCAGCGTGGGCGACAGAGTGAGACTCCAATTCAAAAAAGAAAAAGACAGTGAACTTAATAAATGTGTGTATTCTGACTGCTCCACTGACTGGCTGTTTCCTCAATTCTCTCCCACTCGTGGGGGCTCCCTGTCCCCTAAGACACAATTGTATTGAAATTAAGCCAATCGACAACCCTATGCTGGCCTCTAAGTGTTCAAGTGAAAGGAAGAATCGCATACCTTTCACTTTAAATCCAAAGCTAGAAATGATTAAGTTTAGTGAGGAAGGTATATGTTGAAAGCTGAGATAGGCCAAAAGCTAGGCCTCTTATACCAAGCACTTAGCGGTGCTACGATTACAGAGGAAAAATTCTTGAAGGAAGTGAAAAGTGCTACTCCGGTGAACACATGAATGATAAGAATGTGAAACAACTTTGTTGCTAATATGGAGAAAGTTTTAGTGGTCTGGATAAATCAAATCAGCCACATTATTTCCTTAAACCAAAGCCTAATCCAGAGCAAGGTCAAACTCTTTTCAGTTCTATGAAGTCTAAAAGAGGTGAAGGAACTGCAGAAGAAAAGCTGAAAGCTAGCAGAGGTTGGTTCATGAGGTTTAAGGAAAGAAGCCATGTCCATAACTAAAATTGCATTTAGATGAGACTTTTGATAAAGATGGCTATACTAAACAACAGATTTTTCCATGTAGATGAAACAACTTTCTGTTGGAAGAAGATGCCATCTAGGACTTTCATAGCTAGAGAAGATAAGTCAATGCCTGACTTCAAATCTCCAAAGGACAGGCTGATTTTCTTGTTAGGGGCTAATATAGTTGATGATTTTAAGTTGAAGCCATGATCATTTATTTTTCCAAAAATCCTAGGTCCTTAAGGGCTATGCTAAATCTTGGATGGGCTTAGAGTCTATAATACTGAGTGACCTTTCACAGAAACAAAGAACTGAGTATTGCAGGTTCTCACTCATAAGCGAACCTTGAACAACTATCGTAATACTATAAGAAAAGGATTGGCACTAGTGGAAAACTGCCGGGAGGGGGGCAGGGAAGCGGGATTGGCAGGGGTGGGAATCTGCCTGGGAAAGCGGGGGCACACATCATTAACAAGGGTACCTTCATAATGATCACTTGTATACCTAATGCTGAATTGTACCCCACATCTTTAAAATAAAAAAATTAAAAGTTAAAAAGAATAAAAGAGTTATGCTAAATCTTTTCTGCCTGGGCTCTATAAGTAGAATAACAAAGCCTGGATGACAGCATGGTTTACTAAATAGTTTAAGCTCAGTGTCAAGACCTACTGCTCAGAAAAAAAGATTCCTTTTGAAATATTTGCTGACAATGCACCAGATCACCTGAGACCTCTGATGGAAATGTAGAAGGAGATTAATGTTGTTTTTATGCCTGTGAACATGACATCCATTCTGCAGCCTGTAAATCAAGGAATCATTTTGACTTTCAGGTCTTATGATTTAAGAAATACATTTTGTAAGGCTATCGCTGCCATGGATAGTGATTTCTGTGATGAATCTGGGCAAATTAAATCAAAACCCTTTTGGAAAGGATTTACCATTCTAGATGTCATTAAGAACACTAATGATTCATGGAAGGAGGTAAAAATATTAACATTTACACGAGTTTGGAAGAAGTTGATTTCAATCCTCATGGATGACTTAAAGAATTCAAAATTTCAGTGGAGCAAGTAACTGCAGATGAGGTGGAAATAGCAAGTAAACTAGAATTAGAAGTGAAGCCTGAAGATGTGGCTGAATTGCTGCCGTCTCATGATGAAACCTCAATGGATGAAGAGTCACTTCTGATGGGTAAGTAAAGAAAGTTGTCTCTTGAGGTGGAATCTACTCCTAAAGATGATGCTTTGAGCAGTGTTGAAATGACAACAAAGGGTTTACAGTGTTATGTAAATTTAGTTGATAAAGTTGTGGCAGAGTTTGAGAGGATTGACTTTTAACTCTGAAACAAGTTCTGCTGTAGATAACATACTATCAAACAGCATTAGCATTGCATGCTACAGAGAAATCTTTCATGAAAGGAAGAGTCGATTCATGCTTCAAACCTCATTGTTGTCTTATTTTAAGATATTGCCACAGCCACACCAGACATCGGCAACCACCACCCTTTTCAGTCAACAGCCATCAACATGAAAGCAAAACCATCCACCAGGAGAGATTACAACACGCTGAAGTCAAGATAATCACTAGCATTTTTTAGCAACAAAGTATTCTTTAATTAAGGCATGAAAATTGTTTTTTAGATATAATGCTATTGCACACTTAATAGTCTATGGTATAAAAGTAACTTTTATATGCATGGAAAACCAAAAAATTTATGTGACTTGTTTTATTGAGATATTAGCTTTATTGTGGTTGTCTGCAACCAAAACCGCAATATCTCTGAGGTATGCCTGTAAACTCAGACATGGGATAAAGGGGTAATATGGTAAAGACATACTTAATTTCACAAAGTACTGCCATGTTACTCTTCAGAATGGCATTACTAGTCTATACATCCACCAGAAGTATATAAGAATTCCCATTTCCCTCCTTTCTAATGAATACTTGATATTATGAGACTTGGTGAATTTTATCAGTCTGATGGGTACAAAGTATTTTCTCTTTTGCATTTATCAAACTATTGTTTCTATTGGACAGGTTTCCTGTATTTTCTTATTGCTTTGTAGTTATATAGACGTTTCAGTCATTAATATCTTCTTGGTTGTAGATAAGATGACCTTATGCCAGATTTATGCCCATTGCCCTAGCCTAAGTACTAAAGGAACTCTCTTTTACTTTCAACTGTGTCTTTAAATTTAGATGTTGCAAATATCTTCTCCCAGTCTGTGACTCTTCTCTTAATATTGTCATTGGTGTTTTAATGCAGTCAAGTCAACTAAGTTTTGGGCTTATGTGCTTTTGAGTATTTTTAAGAAGTCTGTTTTTAATCCAGACTTGTGCTATTGGACATTTAGGTTTTACTGGCCATTTGCATTTTCAGACAATGCTGTATTGAATATCCTTTTATATCTCTTTGTTCATGTGTGTGAGATTTTTCTCTAAGTTATGTATCCATGTGGCTAAGACCGCTGTGTGCGAAATACTTTCTGTCTCCTTTTCCTCTGTGCACACAATGGCTGGAATACATTCTACAGCTTCTCTTACCATTGTTAACTTGGTGCCATGTGACTGGCTTCTGGCCAATAAAATGTGGGCAGAAGTGATATATGATGTTTCCAGTCCTGGCTCATGAAAACTTCCCACAGGGAATCCGTCAATGATCTTCTCTCTTCTTTTGCCTTCTGGGAAGATGCAGAGGGTAAAATAGAGGACTCAGAAACTCAGAATGATGGTGGTGCCACCAGATGGAAACAACTTGGGAGCTGCAATTCCTAGATAGATCCCAGAATACTAGCTTGGAATTTATATAAACACAGAAAAAGTTTCTGTTCAGCTATTAATATTTTTTATTTGGATATTTACATGCAAAAGAGTTGGATCCTTATCTCATGCTATACATAACAATTAACTCAAAATTAATCAAACATCTAAATGTAAGTACAGAACTTAAAACTCTTAAAGAAAACATCTTTTTATTTGTAAATCTTTGTGACCTGTGGTTTGACAATGGTTTCTTAGTTTTAACACCAAAAGCACAGACAACCAAAACAAAATGAGATCAATTGGACTTTATCAAAATTTAAAAGTTTTGTGTTTTGAAAGACACTGCCAAGAAAGTAGAAAGGCAACCCACAGAGATGGAGAAAATATTTGTAAATCACATGTCTGATAAGTATTTATTATCCAGAAAGAACTGAATAAAGAAGTAATAAATTCAACAATCAGAAAACAACCCAACTTAAACATGAGCAAAGCATTTGGACATTTCTCCAAAGAAGATATACAAATGCCCAGTAAGTATATGAAAAGATACTCAACATCATTAGTCATTAGGAAAATGCAAATGAAAACCACAGTGAGACACCAGTTCACACCCACTAAAATAGTTATAATCAAAGAAATGGAAAATAAATGTTGGGGCAGTTGTGGAGTAATTGGAATCCTCATACATTTCTTATGAAAATTTAAAGTGGTGTGGCCATTTTGGAAAAAGAGTTTGACATTTTTTCAAAAAGTTAAACATAGTTACCATATAGCCTACTCCTAGCTATACACTCTAAATAATTGAAAACTTATGTTCACACAAAAACTTGTACACTGATATTCATAGCAGTACTATTCATAACAGTCAAAAAGTAGAAACAACCCAAATCAACTCACATGTCCAAAAACTGATGGATGTATAAGCAAAATGTGATAAATCTATATAATGGGACACTATTCTGTTCCAAAAAGGAATGAATTCCTGGAACATGCCACAATACAGATGAATCTTGAAAACATTACGCTACATAATTATACTACGTAAAAGAAGCAGACACAAAAGGCCATATATTGTATGATTCAATTTGTATGAAATGTTCATAACAGGCATATCCATAGTGACTGAAAGTAGAGAGTTTTTGCCAGGGCTAAGGGGAGGGAAAACAGGAGTGTGAGGTGGTGAGAAAGTTGTAAAATTAGATAATGATTTCATAACCTTCTGAATATGCAAAAAAAAAAATCCCTAAGCAAGCATACATTTTTAGAGTGCATTTTATGGTATGTGCATTATTATTTTTTGTGTTGTGTAAATTATATCTTAATTTTTAAAATCCACTACTCTGTATGGAAACTGGTTTTGTGATGAACTTTCTTGGTGCTTCCGTTATTAATCGGTTGGGTGAGGCTGGTCCCAGCCTGTTCAAGCAGTTTCCTCGGAGACCAAGTCTCCACTCCACCCAAGTTGTTATTACCTCCTCCCCTTCTCCAACTTCTCTCTTTTTAAAAAATATTTTTAGAGCCAGGCTCGGTGGCTCAGCCTGTAATCCGCGCCTTGGGAGGCTGAGGTGAGTGGATTGCCTGAGCCCGTGGGTTCGAGACCCGCCTTGGCAACTTGGTGAGACCTCATCTCTACAATAAATAAAAAATTAGCCAGGCGTGGTAGCGCGCACCTGTAATTCCGGTTACTC
>CAUYQG010156206.1:0-11437 GCA_963574415.1 Tarsius wallacei
GCCTGCGGCAGGGCTCAGTGGCTCAGCCTGTCATCCAGCATTTTGGGAGGCTGAGGCTAGTGGATGGCCTGAGCCCATGGGTTCGAGACCAGCCTGGGCAACTTGGCGAGACCTCGTCTCTACAATAAATCAAAAATTAGCTGGGTGTGGTAGTGTGCACCTGTAGTTTCAGTTACTTGGAAGGTTGAGGTGGAAGGATCACAGGAGCCTAGCAGGTTGACACTGGGGTGGCCATGGGCGCACCTCTGTACTCCAACCTGGGTGACAGAGTGAGACTCCAACTCAAAAAAAAAAAAAAAAAAAGAGAACTAAAGCCTGCAATGATTTAGCCTAACAAAGATATAAAGAGAAAACCTTAAAATGATTAAACTGGTTTCACAGAATTTAACTGTATTCCAGAGCAAAGATCAATAATATTTATAGAAATACAAGAAAATCCAACTGGGACAAATTTACAATCTGTCATCTAATTGAAAAAATTACTAGGAATTCACAGCAGAAAAAAAGTAACTTTAAATGAGGGAGTGGGGGTAGGTTCAGTCATTTGAAACAGACCCAGAAATAGGACAGATGACAGAGATGATAGACAAAGACACTAAAACAGTAATCGTAGCTGTATTCCATATGTTACAGAAATTAGAGGAAAGTGTAAACATGTTAAAAAGAGATGTGGAATATATGAGAAAACCCAAAACAAGAGACCAAAACAAATGTCCAGAGATGAAAAATATAATGTCTGTGATAAAAATTATATTGGATAAGATTAACAGCAGATCAGACTCTGGAAAACAAAGTATCACTAAACTTGAAAACATAGCAATAAAGAAACTATACAAAAGAAAGAAGTGAGAAACAAACAAAAATGCACGAACATCAGTGAGTTTAGGAACAAATTAAAGTGACCTAATATACATGAAATTGGGGTTTTCAGAAGAAAGGAGAGAGAACTGAAGAATATATTTGAAGAAAATAAATATCCCAATTTGTTCAAAATGTTGAAAGCTATAAACCAAAAGATTAAAGAAGTTCAACAAATTCCAAGCACAATAAACTTTATAATACACCTAGGCACATACTTAATTTGCTCAAAACTAGTAATAAAGAGAAAGTATTAAAATCAACCAGAAGAAAAAAATATATTACTTCTAGAGGAACAAACATAAGAATGATAGCAGACTTCTTGTCAGAAAAAATATCATATGGGAGACAATGGAGCTACATCTTTAAAATACTGAACAAAAACAAAAAATTCTATCAACCTAGAATTGTATGTCCAGCAAAAATGTTGCTCACTGTGAAGGGAAAATAACGATGTGTTCAGACATACAGAAGCTGAAATAATTCATTACCAGTAGAACCTCACTACAAAAATTATTAAAGAAACTATTTCAGAGAGAAAAATTCTGAATCTATGTGAAAGAATAAAAAACAGTGGAAATAGTAAATATGTGTGTGTGTATATATGTGTGTGTTTGTGTGTGTGTGTGATACTTTCTTCCTATTTTTAAGAATCTCTTTTAGAGATAATGAAGGCAAAAAATAATAACAAGATATTGTCAGATTTATAACATGTGCCGAAGTAAAACATTTGGCCATAGAATCACTAGTGCTGGGAAGAGAAAAATGGAAGTATACCGTTTAAGGTTTTTCTACTATATAAAAAATAGTTTAATATTGCTTGTGATAAGTTAAACATGCATTCTATAAACCTCCTCTGTCTATCATGGTAGCCAATAGCCACATTTAGCTCTTGAGCGCTTGAAGTGTAGTCCAAAATGAATATGCTGTAAATATAAAATTCACACCAGATTTCAAAGACATACAAAAAATAGTATTAAAATTAATTTCACCTTCTCCTTTTAATTTTTTACAAAATGTGGCTTTCAGAAAAATTGTAAATTATTTATGTGGCTCACATTAGATATCTATAATTGTTGCTAGACACCCTAAAGCCACTAAAAAAAATTTGAACACATAAAAACAAAATATTATAGTTACTAAGTGAACAGAAGGAGAATAACAAATATTCAGTTAATTGAAATGAACTGGAAAAAGAACAGATAGGAAAAATAGAAAAGCGGTATATTTAGATTCCTATCAATAATTGCATTAAAATGTACATGACCAAAATGTAATTAAAAAAATGTACATGACTCCCTGAATAAAGCAGGGATTCTCAGATTGCATAAAAAAGCCAGTCTCAGCGATCCACCACCTTCAGAAGTCTATTTTAGATATAAAGACTTAAATATAAAGACACAAATAGGATAGAAATAAAAGCATGAAAAAGATGTACCATAATAATACTACTAAAATACTAAAATCAGAAAGAGCTAACATGACCAAGACCTCTGAAAACAGACAAGAGTTTGTGGTTACCTAGGTAACCAAATAGTTTTTGATCTCTCATCTAGGATGTATTTTGAATGTATCCTCAGACATGGATCTGGAATGGAAACTTGTTATAGGTGAGTATGTCTGCTGGAAATCCAGACCAAATGCTTTAAAGGTCAGTCCCAGATTCTTTTTGGTTTTAGAGGGAGTTTTTTTGGGTTTTTTTTTTTTTTGAGTTGGAGTCTCACTCTGTTGCCCAGCCTGAAGTGCCCTGGCATGCTCACAGCCACCCCCTCGACCTGATAGGCTCCCCAGCGATCTTTCTACCTCAACCTTCCAAGTAGCCAGAACTACAGGTGTGCACCACCATGCCTGGCTAATTCAGTCGCAGATTCTATATCGCAAGTCTTTAGGCAGCTATAAAAATAGACTATTTCTCTCTGATGCTCAAAAACAGTGACACATTTCATAGCCATGGGGCTCAAACGCAATCTCTCAAGACAGACCTAGCTAGTTCAGAGTACTAACAACCAAAGTGTCTCTGCCAAAAACTTCAGAATGGGGAAGTGGAATTTAATAAGAGCGATGTGTTTCACTGTTGGAACAAGGACTCTGCCCAGCACCAGCATCATACTCTGTATTCACCACACTCCCAGGTCACAAGTCTGGATAGGAGAACTGAAAGTGAAACATGAAAGAGAAAAGGAAAATAGACATGGAAAATATTCTCCCAGGATGTGCTCTGTTATGACGTAGGACAATATCCCTTCTTGGTTTACCCTAAAGTAATCAAACTCTTAGACGAATGAAAGAGACATAAAAAGAAGACATGTGTCTTCAGGCTATAGATCAGCTCAAGCTGCCACCACAAAATGCCACAGATGGGGTGGCTTAGACAACAGAAGTTTGTTTTCTCACAGTTCCGTAGACTGGAAACCCAAGATCAAGGTGTCAGCAGGGCTGGTTTCTGGTGAGGCCCTCTCTCCTCAGCTTGCAGATGACAATATCTCTCTGTGTCTTCACATGGTCTTTTCTTTCTGTGTGAAAATGGAAAGAGAGAGAAGAGTTGGTGCCTCTTTCCCTTCTTATAAGGTCACTAGTCCTATTGGATTACGCGCCCCCTTATGACCTCATTTAATCTTAATTACTTCCCTACAGGCCTTAACTCCAAGCATAGTCACTTTAGGGGTTAGGGCTTCAACATACGAACTTTGTGGGGTACATGTTCAGTTTATAACAGGGTGTGTCTAAAAAAGTAATAGAGTCAGTCTAGTGTCTGAGAGTTGTCTCTAAATAATATTTATTAGCTAATGGGCATGTGCTATGCAAATGTTGTGCACGGTACAAGAATATACCAGTATCCCTCTGGTCCTGATCTTTTAAAATGTTAATATCTTCAGGGGTGCAAGTCTGGGCTGTTAGGATGCCTATCGCCCAGCGCACATTGCTCCTGATAGGTAATTTTTCATCCCTCACCACGCCCGGTTTTTGATTTTCCATGCCCGGTTTTTGATTTATTGTGGAGATGAGGTCTCACCAAGTTGTCCGGGTGGGTCTCGAACCTGCGGACTCAGGCAATCCACCCGCCTCGGCCTCCCAAAGTGCTGGGATGACAGGGTGAGCCACTGAGCCCAGCCCATTATACCATTCTTAAATGCTCCTGATTTTAATGCCAACTGCTCCCTTTTTTGTTCCTAAATTAATACTGAGTTCATTTGTTTTCCTTAAGTTTCTTGACTCCATATAGATTCCTCCTTTTCTCTGTCGTTACTCTGTTGAAGCCGTCACAATCTCTTTCTTACAAGACGATAGCCATGTTTTCTCAACTTGTCTCTGCACATTTCCTTCTATCCTCCTTCAAATGACTCTTTAAAAGTATAAACCAGACTGTTAAAGACTTCTGTGGCTTCCTGTTGTTTTTAAAACAAAGCCTGGCATCTGTAATTCAGTCGACAAGGCTCTATGTGATCCAATCCCTACCTCTCTCTGGAGTCACATCTCACAGCCCTCTTCCACCACTATTCACTGTCGTCTAGCCACACTGGACTTCTGGTTCTACCAGCAGGCACCTTTCCCATAGGCTGTTTCCTCTACCTGGATAACCCTCCTCATTCTCTAGCACCTTTCGGTTCCTCGGTTCTGCTTCAAGTTTTTGCTTCAAAGTCTTTCCCTTGGAGAAGCCACATGAGGTTTGTTTTCCTCATTGCACTGTTTGCACACTTGACTCTGGATCTTGGAAAAAGATCCGAGGCCTAGAGGTTAGATGCTTAGGTTTGCACCTTAATTCTTGGCCAAGTCACTTTTCTGGGCTTCCTGTGTATCATCAACTGCATGAAAGAATCAAACTAGGTCACAAAAGCATTCTGGAGAGTAAACCGCCTCCCACTTTCGGCACTGACACACCAGAATCTATAGCTGGAAATGCAACGGGGGATAGAATCACCAAAAGAAACCATCATTTCAGCTCTTCCGGTCCCAGGCGCCTCAGGAGCTGCGGCTTACGGTGCAGACATGGCCAAGTCCAAGAACCGTACCACACACAACCAGTCCCGAAAATGGCACAGAAATGGCATCAAAAAACCCCGATCACAAAGATACGAGTCTCTTAAGGGGGTGGACCCCAAGTTCCTGAGGAACATGCGCTTTGCCGAGAAGCACAACAAGAAGATGCAGGCCAACAATGCCAAGGCCTTGAGCGCATGTGCTGAGGCTATCAAGGCCCACGTAAAGCCCAAGGAGGTTAAGCACAAGACCCAAAGGGTCCTAGCAGCAAGCTTACTCAACTTGCATACATCGCCCACCCCAAGCTTGGGAAGCGTTTCCGTGCCCATGTTGCCAAGGGCCGCGGGCTCCGCCGGCCGAAGGCCAAGGATCAAACTAAGGCCCTGGCCACAGCTTCACCTGCAACTCCAGCTTCAGTTCCAGCTCCTGCTCAGGCTCCCAAAGGTTCCCAGACCCCCCCAAAAGCTCCAGAGTAGAGGCCCCTGTCTGCCAATGTGTGGAGAGAAGGACTGATTTGACCCCCAGGATGCTGTCTGCGTGGGGCTGGTGTCCGCCTGTGCTATTTGTACAAATACACCTGAGACAGGAAAAAACAAAAAAAAAGAAACCATCATTTCAGAGATATACAGTCTTCTAGCATTTGAAAGTTGCAACAAAGAAGTGGAGAATTCTGTATGAGGTTCGCATGTGGTAGGCTGAGTTGAAGAGCTGGTTGATTTGACTGGTTATCGTGGTTGAATCGTATGCCATAGGGTAAGAATGTGCATCAAACCAATAGTAGCTTTTCGGAAGTAAAACAATGAATATATGAAAAAGATACGGTTTAAAAAATAGTTTCCAGGCATTGTGTACCATAAACTATACATAGTTAAGTTGCACAATTTGATACGTTTTGACATATGTATGCAGCCATAAAACTCAAACAACAGTCAATATATTGAACATATCCAGTCACACTAAAAGTTTCCTTGTGCCCTTCTGTTATCCCTCCCCCTGATGCCTCCAGTGAGCCATTAATCTGCTCTTAGATAGAGTACATTAACCTGCATTTCCCACAATTTAGCATAAATGAAATCGTACAATATGTCTTCTTTTTCGACTAGATCTTTCACTCAGCATAATTATTCTGAGATTCGTTTAGGGTGTTGCATGTCCATTCTATCTTATGGCTGAGTCTTATTCTACTTTTTGGTTGCATCATAATCTGTTCATTAGTTTACCTGTTGATATGCACACTCGGGTTGTTTTTAGTTTGGGGCTATTACAAATAAAGCTGCAAAGAAAATTCGTGTACATTTCCTTTTCTTTTAAGTAAATTCCTAGGAGTGGAATGGCTGTATCTTATGATAGGTATATGCATAACTTTGTGTGTGTGTGTGTGTGTGTGTGTGTGTGTGTGTGTGTGTGTATGTTGGAGTCTCACTCCATCGCCCAGGCTGGAGTGCAGTGGCATGTTCACAGCCACCCCGGTGTCAACTTGCTGGGCTCTGGGATCCTTCCACCTCAGCCTTCCAAGTAGCCAGAACTACAGGCGTGCGCTACCATGCCCAACTAATTTTTGATTTATTGTAGAGACGTGGTCTTGTCAGGTTGCGGGGGTTGGTCTCGAACCTGCGGGCTCAGGCCACCCACTCGCCTCGGCCTCCCAAAGTGCTGGGATGACAAGCTGAGACACCAAGTCCGGCCTATGCATAACTTTTAAGGAAACTGACAAATTGCTTCCTAAGGTGGCAATTAGCATTCCAAATCCCATTGCCCAGCTCTGTATTAGAGTTGCAGTACCCCCATATTCTCTCAACACTCAATGTGGTTAATCTTCTTAGTTTTAGCCATTCTGACATGGGTGCAGTAGCTCTTTATGGCTTTGATTCATTCTAACTTATTTGATTTTAACTAATTAATCCTGCTGATTAATGATGCTAACTCTCTTTTCAGACGTTTACTTGCCATCACTTTTTTTTGGTGAAGTGTCTGCTCAAAACTTTTGCACATTTAAAAGAATTGAGCTTTTTTTTTTAATTGTAGAGTTTTGAGAGTCCCTTAAATATCCTGAATACACATCACTATCAGGTATATACTTTGAAGATATTTTCTCCATTCTGTGCCTTTTAAAAAAAATTCTCTTAATAGCATAATTTCAAGAGCAGATTTTTTTTTATTGTGATGAACTCCAAATCGTTATTTTATAGATCTCGGAAATCTTCACTTAACCCAAGATGACAACATTTTTCTTCTAAAGTGTTATAAAAGAAAATCTTACAATTAGCTTAATGATTCATTTTGAGTTAATTTTTATATAACATATAAGGTAATGATCCAAATGTGCTTTTGCATATGGATAGACAACTGCTCTAATGTCATTTGTTGAAAATTTTATCTTTTCATCCACTGTACGAAGACTTTATCTTCTATCTACTGTATTGCTTTTGTACCTTTGTAGAAATATGTTCTCCACATCCATATGGCCTTATTTCTACCGATGTATTTGTTGATCTTTATATCAATACCATCCTGTTTTGATTACTGTAGCTTTATAAAGATCAGGTAACGCTAGCTCTCCTGCTTTGTTCTATCCAAAAGAATTGGAGTGGCTATATTGAAATCGAAGTAGACTTTAGAACAAAGAAAAGTACCACAATTAGAAAAAGATAACATGTATATTCTTTATTTAGTTCATTTGAGCTGCTACAACAAAATACCATAAACTGGGTGACATATAAACAACAGAAGTTCATCTCTCACCATTCTGGAGGTTGGTACGTCCTATTTCAAGGTACCAGCCGATTGGGTGTCTGGAGAGGACCTGTTTCCTGGTTCATAGACAGCGACTTCTCTTTGAGCCTTCACGGGGTGGAATGGGCAAGGCATCTCTCTGGAGCCTCTTTTTAAAGGCACTAGTACCATGCATGGATATGAATCCCTCATGACTTGATTATCTCCCAAAGGCCTTACCTCTAAGTACCATCACATTGGTGATTAGGTTTCAGCATGAGAATTTTGGGAGGGGACACAGACATTCACTCTATAGCATGTATGTACTGTGAATAGATCCATCAGTCACTATATTTATATGTCTATAACTATACAACCACATATACTCACACCCCCATGCACGTAAACATATATATTTGTCTAATTGTGGGTGAATGGATGAAAATGAAATAAGCACAAATGAGTAATCACATTGGACTGCCCCAGATATTTTCAAAATGTTTAGAAGCTATTTTGAAGATGGAATGGGGTTCCATATTTTAGCCTGTCTGTTGTTTATTCTTCTCTACCAATTCACACAATTTCTTTGAGAACTCCATACTCCCCCATTATTTCTGAAAGTCCCTGGAGTTTTTCACACATGTTCATGGACAAGAACATACAGCTACTACATAGCACTGTAACTGTCTTTTTTTGCTGCCTAAACCACTCTCCTTTGGGCCCTATCAGGTTTCCAGGACATCTTTGCCATTTTCTCTGTTGTGCTACCACTATTAAGACTAATAAATCAAAAGTGTGTGTGTCTGCCAAAATTCTCAACCTAAAGTTGGTTCTCGAGACAAAGGCAAAACAACAGAAGCTTGACTTTCTTAAACCTCCAGGGAGAGACAGTAGCTGAACTGTTAGTCTCGTTAAGGAAATTTTCCAGCAGAGAAGAGGAGACCATCGCCATCCAGTGTCTCTAGAAGTGTCCCATCTTAGGTCCCCTGGAGTCGGCAGAGGTTGAGACACTTGAGTTAATGTAGAGACATCACACGTTAGTGTGAAGAGTGAGCTTTGTGTTAGCCACTGAGTAATGCCACTTGATCTTTCCTGAGGACCAGCTCTAAGGAACTTAAAAGCTCCTCGAGAATGGTGAAGGGGGAAGCAGGCAAAGAATGACGTTAGAAAACGAGAAGGACAGCCTAGGCAATGTGGTGGGACCTCGACTCTACAAAAAAATAAATAAATACATAGTCGGGCCTGGTGGCGCACACCTGTAGTCCCAGCTACTGGAGAGGTTGAGGTGGAAGGATGGCCTCAGCCTGGGAGGTCAAGGCTGTGTTGAGCCATGATTGTGCCTCTGCACTCCAGCCTGGATGACAGGATGAGACCTTGACAAGAAAGAGAGAGCGAGAGAGGGAGGGAGAGAGGGAAGAAAATGGGAGGGAGAATTCTCATCACATGTTCACGTAATCTGATCACAATAGGCCTCTGCTTATAGCCATTCACAGCTTTCCCAATAGCTTAAACCGGAAGTGATGCTCCTTCCTAAGGTCTCTAAAGACCCTGCATGGCTTGGTCCTTTCTAACTCGCCAAGTCCATCCCACTCTTTCTCCTCCGCCCCTAAGGTCCAACCCACTGGCCTCTTTTCCAGTTCCTCAAACACAGTGAGCATGTTCATGCCTCAAGGCCCTTGCTTTTGTTGCTGCTTCTGCCTAGAACACTCGCCACAGATGTCAGTGGCTGGTCCTTCTCCACCTTTCAGGTTCCTGCCAAGATACCGCCCCTTCCTTGAGGACGCATCAACCCCCTCCCCCGAGGGAGCCCCCAGTTCCCTTCCAGTTCCCTCCCTCACCTCCCCTTCCCTTTCTCCTTCAGAGTACTTGTCACTGTCTGCAGTTATCCTGTTCGTGTATCCATTCGTGTGTCTATTGTCTGTCTCCCACCACATAAGCTCTTGGAGAATGACATCCTTGCCTAATCATCCGTTGTTAGGCCAAAAACAGTGACTGGTATCTAGCATATCATAGGCGATTGGTAAAAATTGTTGAATGAATGAGGCTTTCTGTCTTGCACACCAGGCTATGAGTTCTAAAAGGTCTGGATCGAGGTCTTGCTCGTGACTACATCTCCAGGTACAGAGGGTGTATTTAATGAATATGTGCTGAAAAAAATGAAAGAACAGGAAATCAAGGGTTAAAAAGCCAGAGATGCTGTGAAAATTCCAAGGGGCCAGACACTTTTCACCAGGTGGTAGTTAACTGCAGCAGAATTCTCCACCTGTGGGTTCGTGAGCTGCTTCTAGCTCAGAGAGGATTCGGCAGACACCCATGAAGTACAAGTTTCTCAAGGTCTCACCAGCCTGTAGGTGCATTCAGCGTCACACGAAGACTACCCAGATTTCAGAGTTGATGCCCTCTACCTGCATAATGCTGGTCCTCAGCCCCCAAGACTTTCCATTTCAGCATTTCTCAGAGTCCCCGGAGAGTGTCTCACTTGGGATTAGGAGGAAATCTAACCTTATTAATGTCCCCACTGCCTTGTGGATACCACATTTCTCCACCAACGTGGTCACTATCCAAGCAAGTCATTCTTCAGCAAACCCTGCTGCTACTCCACTAACCACCAAGGACTTTATCACACTCCACACATTTCTTAAAAGTTCACAGCAGCAAAGACTGGGGATATGAGGCAAATTAGAAGTTACCCCTCTCCCCTGGGTACCTTTTAATCTGAGGGGTGGATGACAGTGCCATATGTGTGTGTGCCTCAGTGTTTTGTAGAATCTTCAGTGAGTGCTTTTTCAGTTTTACTTGTGGCTCTCACTTTGCCTAGGACCCAGACACGAATCTATATGACTTGGCTGGGCTGGAGACAGATGTGAGTGACAGTCACAAAGCTATACTCAGAATCTGCCTTCTCTTCTGATGACTGAGGATGTGTTAGTGGGAAGCTCCTGACGTCTCCCTTCTCACACTCTTAAGGTGGTCTCTACAGCCCCCATCCCCTCTATTAGACATCCACGAGGGTATCTCACAATTTACCCAGAATGCCTAGCAGCCAAAGCAGGAGACACAAAGGTCAAGTTCCTTCCCATAGACTCTCTAGGCGTCAGGAAAATAGGCAGATTCACCAACTCCCCAGACACGCTCTGACGGGCCCGGACCTGTGGGAGCTTCTGCCCAGATTCAAGCTGAAACTCTGCCAGCCTGATGTACAAGAAAATCCTCAGATGCACTCAGCAATGACAAGCCTTCCAATCACACAAAGCCGCTCCACGCCCTTGACTGTAAAGAGAGCCGGCAGTAACAGAGGCCATGAGGTGGCAGCAAGAACAACTCAAAGGGTATGAGAGGGAATACAGAGGCCAGACACCTCACAGGCTACCCCACCAAGAGCAGAAAGGAATTTGAGCTCCCAACAGTGATGCCGACATGCCTCCATGATGGTCCTCAAACCGGGAAACCAGGTTACCTTATGTTATGTAAGCATATAACTGAAAGGATACACACATCATTAAAATAGTTGCTGCTTTGGGATGATGACATGGGAGTGCTTTTTCTAAATAAGGTCTAATTTGTGGATTTTGCTACTCTGCGCCATGAACGAACAAGCACAAAAGTGCAGATTGCCATTTTATGTCTGTGAACCTAACTGTTCTAAAAACATCAGCACAGAAATAACCTCTTGTTCAAACCGACAGTTAATAACACATTCTCTTGAATCCCTTGTTCAGCTTGTGGGTTTGTGTGTTAAAGGCCACAGCATGGAAATAATAGAACCTCGGTTCACAAATTCAAAAGCACAGGAACTATCCTATTTGTGTGTCATCTGTAGGTCACTTGAAATCTCACTCGAGGTGGGTAGATGTGGAGTCGATCGTACTCAGTGATCTATCACAGAAAC
>CAUYQG010156208.1:0-34997 GCA_963574415.1 Tarsius wallacei
GGGAGCCCAGACTTTGGAGTAGATTCTTGGGTTTGACTATCTGTTGCCCCACTTACTAACTATAAGATCTTGGCCAATTGACTGAACCTCTTTGTGTCTCAATTTCTTCATCTACTGAAATGAGTATTATAATAGCAGTAACCAGCTCATAACATTGTTAGGAGGGTCAAGTTCATATATACACAGAACTTAGAACAGTGTTTGCTACATACATGTTAGATAGTATCACCAAGCCTTTTTTTCACACTCCCATTTTAGTTTAAGACCAATAATAGCTTGATTTTTAAAAATCTAATTTTAAAAAATCTTCATTGTTTTTACAATTCCTCCTCATTAATTAGAGACTTGAGTGATTTAAAAAGTCTAATCTTTTTTAAAATGTAAGGCTTTTTAATTTTTATACTATTTATTTATATGTATGTATTTTATTTCAAAGATGTGGGGTACAATTCCGGATTAGGTATACAAGTGGTCATTGTACAGGTAAAGTTTGGGCTTCCCTTTGGTCCCCACTTTGCCTGGTTTGAGATCAGGTGCCCTTATCGAGGTTGTGTCTCCCTCTCTAATTAATTTATTTGTAGAGATGGGGCCTCACTTTGTTACATAGGCTGGAGTGCAATGGTGTGATCCTACAAACTCCTGGGCTCATGCAATCCTCCTACCTCAGCCTCACGGAGAGGTGGGACTACAGGCACGTACCACCACACTCGGCTAGCTTTTTTATTTTTTGTAGAGATGAGGCCTTACTGTGTGGCCCAGGCTATTTTTTTGAACCCCTGGCCTCATGTGATTCTCTCACCTCATCCTCCCAAACTACTGTGATTACAGGTGTGAGCCACCATGCCAGGCTTGGTTTTATTTAAACACAAATAAAACGTGCACACGAGCTGTCTATTCAGTGATCTTCGTTGTGTGGCCTGGCATCGGGATTGGTGATTCTGACGGTCAGCAGAGCTGCTCTTTCCACAGTGGTTTTGTGGTGAGTAGTCTCAGCACAGTAAGATTTGGTGCACATCAGCAACTCTTCCAGCTCCTTGATGTTATGGACCAGAAACTTCCAGAAGCTGCTGGACAGCTTGTACTTTGTTTTCTTGTTGCTCCCCAAACCAGGGTTGGGTGCCAAGATCTGGCCCTTGAATCTTCTATGCGCCCTATTGTCATACCTCTGGGTTTCTGCCAGTTACACTTAATTTTGACATATTGGTCTGACTGGTGCAGAGTGAAATTTTTGGTCTTTTTTTTATCATTCTGGGCTTCATGAGGGGTCTGAGGGCGGCCTTGATGCCGAGTACGAGATGACTGCCCCCTCTGCAGGCAGCTCTGCGGAAGAGAGGGATCAGGTGTCAATATGAGGCTTTCAAAAGTTTTCAGCATTTTCCTAATTTGAAGCCAGTTTTCTGCATCCATGCATACATTTTCCAGGGTGTGTGGGTGCTGAGATACTGTGGTGAACGAGTCAAACAAAAGTCTCTGTCTCCATGGAGCTTTCATTCTCATTTTCCTTTCAACGGTACCAAAGGTGTCATACATTTTTAAAAAGCCCTTAAAATGGTGAAAATTAAAAAATAACAGAAGGAAAA
The DNA here is from genome assembly GCA_963574415.1 of Tarsius wallacei. NCBI lineage: Eukaryota > Metazoa > Chordata > Mammalia > Primates > Tarsiidae > Tarsius > Tarsius wallacei. The sequence continues at coordinate 1,581 of CAUYQG010156208.1, forward strand.
AACATTTTTGTAGACTGTCTGAGTAGAAAAATAGATACTAAAACATTGGAAATAACAAGATTATGCTACAGATAATAAACCATCTTTAGAATAGCCTCCCTTTGGGGCCCACATTTTCTATCTGGGACTTGTCACTCCTAACCTATCAATACGCGACCAGTCCACTAATATCTCATGTTAGTCCTCTAGCGCTAGTAGTCTTGGGGGCAGTTTCAGATAAAAACAAGTCACCCTAGACACATCTGCAGAACCTTAAACAAATGCACCCACACAACGGCTTTGCTGACTGCTTTTTAACATTACAAACCAGTTTGTTTATTTCTAAAAGATTTACTTTAGCAGTCCTATTTTTGTTACATGCTTTTAACAACTTGCTTTAGAGATAGCTAAAAATAAGCATAGTCTTGTATTTCATGAAAAGAAAAAGTCGGGCTTCTCAATAGGCTAGAACCCTGCGAGAGAGTCCAGTCATCAGGCTTGCAAACATTAACATTCTGGTCTCCCGTCGTGTTAACAGCACCTGTGATTCCAAATAAAATACAATAGCATTCTCAGGTCACCCAGTTTTCCTCCTCAAAGGAAAAGTTTAGCAGCCCGTGTTTGTCAGGACAAGGGGAGAAAAAAAGAATCCACCCCCTCCCCCCAACAAATATATATATATGGGCGGGAGGAGAAGCCTGGTTGGGGTGGAAACTGGGAGTCAAGAAGAAGAGTATGAGACATTTGCAGAACCTGCAAAGTTTGGAGAGCCAGAAGAAAGTTCATGCTATGAAGCATTGCTTCAGGTCATAGTGTCATGTCCCTTTAATGTTGTATATGAGACATTCAAATGAACATTAGAATTACTTTTGGTTGTTGGATTGTGTTTCTTTCAATGTGACAATTCTGAGATTGGGCCAGTTGGATTCCTAAAATGTTTTGGGTTGCAAAGTCACCTACATTTTATATACAAGGTATGTATATGAGAAGGCAGATATATCTATTTATTCGTTCTTCTACCAGATAATTATTGGACACTTACTACTTACTACTTGTTATTAAACAGTGTTTTTAGTGCTGCAGGAAGGGCAAAGACATCTAGACAGCAGTACTGCCCCCAGGAGTTCTGAGTCATACATGGTAGATGCTGAACAAGTATTTGTGAAGCGATGCATGAATACATGAATAGAAGAATTGAGACATGTTTATGATTAACTCTAGTAAAGGAATCATAAAACAACAACAATAACTAACACTTAGTGAGCTTTTACTATCATCCGTGCAAACATTTTACGTGTATTTATTCTTTAACATGTGCTGTGAGTACTAAGTAAAGCAGAAACATGGTGGGAGTTCAAAGGAGAAATACACCTTTTCCATTCTGGAGGAGGTGACAGTCAGAAAAAGAACTGTTCATCAATGGCCTACAAACGTGCCAGTTCCACAGCAATGTGTGACGTGGGCCCTGCCTTCAGAGATCAGGAGCACAGTCTGACAGCTAAGGAAGGTTTGCAGTTCACACAAGACCATCTCTAACAGGTGCTTCAAGGGTAGACCTGTGATTGGTGCCACAAAGGCCCAGTGTGAAGAAGGGGGGGGTCATTCATATACGTGCTAACAGTGTGGGGGCGGGACTGGAGTGGTCAGAGAAGGGTGTGTGGGGTGCAAAGGGCCTGGGAGGTATCTTTTAAGAAAAGCACTGTTGTGGCAGAACCCAAGATGAACTGGAGGTGTGAGGCTGGATAGAGGGGCTTGCAGGTAGCCAGATGAGAGGCCAACACACACCCAGGCACCAGGAACTGGGAAGCAGCACTGTCAAATGCCTCCCTACCTTCCTAAGAGGGACCTTGCTCTGATCAATAGCAGTGTTTCAGTTATGAGATTAGGCAGGGTCTCAGAAACCAACAGTGCTCACATTCAATCTCGAGCTCCAGGGCTTCAGCAGGTGGTCAGTGACAGAAGGGTGGGTAGAAATATGTATTCCCCTCTCTCTTGGCACTGATTGTTCTGGAACTCTGGCATGGGCTTTGATGCCCCTCCTTTCCCCGGGGCAGGAAGGATAGGGAGTACATGACTGAGGACTCGTACCTCGCCAGGCCAGGCCTCTGAGGAGGGAACAGTTTTCTCTGGCCAGAGACCAAGTAGAGCACAGCCAGAGTGCGACACCATCTTGGTTCTGTGACTTCCTACTACCAGCGTGCTTAGTAACCGAGGTTTCCTTTGTGGGGTGGGTGGGGAAGCATGCAGGGTGCCACGGGGGACAAGCAGACGGGGTAGTAGCATGCTGGTATGAGGCTCAGTCCCTCAGCGCTTCGAGGGTGTGTGGATCCCAGGGATGCCCAAGCTGGGAACGCTCCCTGTCTGACGTCACATACATAGAATGGACACACCGCTGACTAATCAGACAGGGAGGCCTGGTGGGACCCTGTGTCCAGACTGGTAAGGGAACACCTCATTATGGGGAGAAGAGAGCTTCCAAACTGTGGGCAAACCTTCTAGTCTGGCAAGTCCTGGCCTGGACCTCTTCCAGCCAACTAGCCAGTCTCTCTTGGACATTGGCCTGAGCTGTGGTTCCTGAGAACAGCAGCCTTCCCTTTGCTCTAATCCTCCCCCTGTCTGGGAGCAGTGCTTTGCATTAGTTGTTTTTGCAGGTTGAGCTCTCATTATCCAACCTACATCCCCACGTGAGACTGTTTGAAGGGTAGGGCTGTCAAGCTGTTCAATCATTTGCACCATTACCTTTACTATTAGCTGTATTTAGTTTATTCGTAAAGGCCTGTCTCACATGAGAGAATTCTTTCCATAATCGTGACAATTGTGTTCAAGCTCCCCTCTGAAATGTGTCATCTGTCTCCTCCTTAGGTGATCAGTAAATAATCCAAATGTTTTTTGCTGGGTTTGGGAAGAGAAGGATTTCTTTGGTCTTTTTTCAGACTCTTTCCAAGAATTCCGATCTTGACAGGACATGAGCACTGCCTGGCATGAGCCCCAGAGGGACCTGTCTGGTCACAACTGCCCCAGCAGGAGGCCTCGGGGTTGTGGGTGGTAGAAATGGAGGGAACCTTGGGATCAGTTATTGCGAACTCTTCATTTTACAAACATGGGGACTGAGGCCCAGAGAAACTCTGAGGGAATTGTTTGAGCCGTCTCAGTAGGTCAGTGGTGGGCCTGGGTTTAAACCCAAGTCTCTCATTCAAGGGCTTTTCCTGATGCATGTCTGGGTCTCAGGCTCAGCCTCTGGACTGAGATGCAAAGTAATGGTGACTTGGAAGCCATGGCCAATGCATCACAGTAACATTAATGCTGCAAAAGAACTCCTGTGCCCCTGGTTTTCAGGTCAATGAGTGGAGGCCCAGGGGAAGTGAAATTGCTTGTGTGAGTTCTCACAGCCAAGAAGTGATGCCAGCATTTGAACTCAGGCTTGTCTGGAGCCAGGGACTGGTCGTTGGTGTCCCCTAGAATTCATAAGCTACAGCTTAATTTTCAATATGATGGTATATGGAAGGGGGCCTTTTGGAGGTGATGAAAGTGGAACCCTCATGCATGAGATTAGTACCTTATAAGACACAAGAGCCTCTCTCTCTCGCTCTCTCTCTCTCTCTCTCTCCACTCCACCATGTGAGACACAGAAGACAGCCATCTGCAAACCAGGAAGAAGGACCTCAGGAGACATCAGATCTACTTTGGTCACTTTGGTCTCAGACTTCCAGCCTTCCGAACTGTGAGCAATGGTTATTGTTGAAGCCAGCCAGTCTATGGTATATTTGTGACAGCAGCCCGGAGCTAACTAAGGCACCTGGCTTCTGAGGCTTTCTTCTTGGCTGGCTTGCTCCCGTCTCCCCACCCCACTGCTGTGCCCACTGGTCATTCCCCTGAGCCTCTGCTGTGGGCCACGCTGCCGGACTCTCAGAGCAATGTCTAGACAAACTGGAACCAAAGAAGACTTGAAACACTGTGGAGACCTTCAGTCTGAGTGACTCCCCGCTTTGCCTGGTAATCCCATGTTGGTGCAGCTCCCCTGAATGGTGGGTTCCTCCCAGAGTGGAGCAAAAGTCTCTGGCCCTCGACTTATCTTCTTCATCTCGCCACCTCCTGACACTGTGTGCCTCCTTCCCACATCCTCAAAGAGCCAGGCTAGGGTGTCCCCTCCTCTTTCTGCCTGTTTTTCCTTACCTAAACCTCTAGGGCTCAGTCTACTCAGGTTGACTAAAGGGCAGCCGGAGGAACTGAGAAAAATCTCCTCTGTCACGAAGACTTGCGCCTTGTTCTGTTGCAAAGTTCTATTTTGAATGTCAGAATTGAAATATAATCTCCCTCCTTCTGTAACAAATTCTCATCTTCCCTCAAGCAAATTGTTCCTGCAGGCCAACGAGAGAGAGAAGGCCAAGTCCTCAAGTGGAAGGAAAAAGAGAAACTCATGTTAATATTAACATTTAGTGAAACATTTGCCGTTCCGTATTTATTGAATTACATGCTCATTTATTAAATGAAGCAACTCGTGTTCACTATTTAAAAAATTACAAAAAAAATTCATAAGTATAAAGAAGGAAATAGAAATTACTGCCACTCTCCCACCCAGAACATCACTGTGAACATTTCAGTGTACTGCGCTCTAGACTTTTCCTAAGTACCTTGTATACAAGTATATTTTCCACAAATAAGAGATCATTGATTTATGGCTTGCTTTTTGCACAGAACAATTTGGAACTGCAGGAACATTTTGCCCCTGCAGTTCCAAATTGTTCTCCACCATTCTTAATGGCTGCTGAATATTCCATTCCAAAAAAAAAATGTTCTCTTGCTTATTCAACGAATCCTCTACTGTTGGACTTATCACATATCTGAATGTCATTACACTACAACATAGGTGTTAGGCCATCTGGAGGAACCCACGGCTCTCCTCTCCGCTTGGATGGTGAATGCCTGTGCGCTGTAACCCATCAGAACAACTGGGCGCACATCTGGAAATCTGAAACAGTATCTGTTGTTCAGTGGACAGAGATAGCACCTGCCAAATACAGACTGACTTTTTCTTTTCATCCAAATGTTATTCCTAGATATTTGGCACCTTGTGGGAAGCATCCCGGACAGCCCACTACTCTTTCTTTTTTTAGTTTCTTGCCTTTTTCCACGAATAGCTTGAATTGGTAGGTTGTCCTGTGTTCATTCTTACTTCATAAAATTCTGGAAATTCTGGATGCATCTTTTAATCTTATTTCACAATGCGTTTTGTCATGATTCCTTCTTGTAGCTGAGACTTTAAAATTAAAAAGTTTTATTTTGAAAAGCTTTGAATAGATAGGAAAGTTGAACAAATGGTACAAGGAACAAGTGTCTACCCATGATTTAGATTAAACCTTGTTTTAGCTATCTACTGCTGTATAACAAACCATCCCAAAGGCAACGGTATAAAATCCACACTTTATCATTTCTTATGATTCTGTGGGTCAGCGGGTGATTATTCTGCTTTACATGGTGTTGGCTGGGGCACTGGGATGGCTGGAATGTCTGAAATGGTCTTATTCATATGGCCAGGCATTCAAAACTATTGGCCAGGGATCTTGGTTTTCTCCATGTGGCTGTTTGAGCTTCCTTACAGCATGGCAGCCAGATTCCAAGAAGAAACAGACCAAAACACAAAGACATTTATGACCTCAGCTTGGAAGGTACACTATATCCTCTGCCACTCTTTGTTCACAGGGCTTGTTCAGATCCAAGGGGACGGGACTCCATTTCTTGATGGAGTAGGGGAGTGGCAAGGTCATAGTGCAAAATATCATGTAGGAGGGTGGCTACAAAAAATCGACATTCCTCCTATATGCAAAAAAACCCCACTCACTCCCGCCCCCAAAAGTCCCATCCCATTACGGCATCAGACTCAGGCTCCAGGTCTGTCGTGTCATCTAAGTCAGGTTCTTGTAGGGACAAGGCTCCTGGGTGTGGTTCTTCCATGCAAGGGCCTGGGACCTAAAAGACACAGATCTAGCATGCCATGAGGAGACAGGGTTAGGATAGCTATAACAGACATTCCTGCTCAAAAAGGGGGCATGACTCTGAAAGCTCAGCAGATTAACAGAAGTGAACAAAATGGATCACTTTTGGGTCATGGGCAACTGGTAGATTTCTGCCAGTGTGAATTTAATGTGCAAAAACCATGTCACATGTTCTATTATATATATATATATATGAAAATGGTTTTTATTTATGTCACTGATGTCTTCTGGATTGTTAAATCCAATGAACAATTTCCAACCTTCATTTTATTGAATTTAGCAATACACAAGGCTGATATTCACAACCAATGGGTCAGTGAGTCACTGTTTTATTTTTTAAAATGATGCATAAAGAAAAAAAAAAACTCCAGCCAGATATTTATTCAGCAAGAATAGACAGTTAACAGTTTCCCAAGGTTTTCAGGCTCTGAGGACTGTCTCAATACCCTCCAGAATAAGAAGGTTACCATGGTGAGTTTGCCATTATTTATTTATTTTTGGAATCAATGTCTCACTCTGTTACCCATGGTGTAGTGCTGTGGCCCACCCATGGCTCACCACAGCCTTGTCCTTCTGGGCTCAGGCGATCCTTCCGCCTCAGCCTTCTCGGTAGCTGGGACTACAGGCGCTCGCCAGGACCCATGGCTAATTTTTTGATTTTTTAAATTATTTTTTTGTAGAGATGAAGTATTGGTGTGTTGTCAAGACTGATCTGGAACTCCTGGGCTCAAGCAGTCCTTCCTCCTCCCCCTCACAGAGTGCTGGGATTAAAGCCATGAGCCACCACGCCCGGCCACGTTTGCTATTTAACATGTCAGATTTCAGTGGTCTGTGTCCATGGTACTGAATTTCTTCATGAAATGGAACTTCAGTGCTGGAGGTGGACTCAGATCATTCTACACAGCCTCCTTGCTTTGTAGACAAAGAGACCTGAGTCTTCATGGTGGGCATACACTCAGTCAACTTCTTGTGGTGACTTAGTGGCAGAGCCAGGGGGCTGTACACGAACCTACTCTCTTAGATAGTTGCTCACTTTCCATTTGGTGCGTGATAGGTGTCTGCTGAGTGCCAATTACTGTGCCAAGCATGAAGACCGCAGAGAAAAATACATACATGCTGCATGCTCCGGAAATGTTCAGAGTTCCCGCCAGTGAGGGACTGATTTGGTCAGAACCATGTGATAGCTGGGCTTCTTGGAAGTTTCTTCTTGTGGGAACCAGTGTTAATGGCATTGCTTTCTAGGCCTTGTGGGCTCCTGATTCTCGGTGGAGGATCAGGCTGCGGCCGGCTGCCACTGAAGTTAGCTACGTGCAAAAGGAATAGAGTGGGCGGGGGCACATTCTGCCACGTTAACCATGGCCTCTGTAAAGTGAATTAGGGGCAATTGCCAAGTGGACCAACATCTGCTTCAGCATCTTGAGAAAGCTGAAAATAAAAATCGATAAGTGTAAAATTAGGCTGTCGAGTGAACTCCAGACCACAAGTAATTGCTATCTGAGTTTAGGCTGCTGCAGCTACCCCGACAGCCCAGAAAGCAAGTGCCTTCCACCACGTACAGTGTCTGCATTCTCAGCTCCTGCTCCAGTGATAGTTTCTGGTTTATACAGTGACACTCCTGGAGATCCCTAGGAATTTAATGTTCTTATCGCCTCCTTCTTTGCTTAACACACACTCGTTTGTGTTCTGCTATTTTAGAGAAAGGAGCATATCATAATTGTGTTTTAGAAATTGGAACAAGAAACTAGCAGATGCAAGTTTAGTGAATATTGAGTTTTAAACTTGTCTGGCTGTGATTTGTGGCCATGTCACGGCAAATATTTTTCAATGTCACTGCCTTAGCCAGTGCTGTCACTAAGGCAGTCAGCTGGGGAATAGAGGGCCGAGCACTGTGATCTCAATATTAATGGGAGCTGTTGAAAGTGGCAAAGGTGATAAAGTATTGTTTAGTTATTGGTGCCATACTTTGGCTGCGGGACATTATTATAAAACGCAGTCTGTTTTTGTCAGATTTCAATCATGGCTTCAATAACACGTTTAGAAACTTGAAGTTTAGGAGTCCACATAACAATGATTTCCGCCCCCCCAATCCCTTAAACTAAAGGACTTTAGATTGCAATCTGAAGAAAAGGGGTTTGAAATTTGGATTTTACTTAACTTTATTCATTTTTTTCCTTCAAATTATTTGATGATATGACATCCTTGCCTGGCTTCCAGACAGTCAGATGGGTTAGATGTGGCTCACAGGAGTCGGGAAATTGATGCAATTTCTTCTCTTGAACCCTTCATAGGGATTCCTGCAGGTTGGCGCAGACCTAGTTCAGCAGGCAGAGTTGGTGAGTCATCCTCCCCCCACCCCCCACCTCCCCAGCCAGCCCAGGAAGAGAGAGAGAGTTATGCAAAGTGCATAATACTTTAAAAAATAATATCCTGTTTTGCAAAATTACATTTTATTCAGGAAATAACAGGATTTCCCAGCTTGGGTGCAACCCTGGAGAGAAGGTGAATGAGTGCTCTAATGCCTCTGTCATTAATAGTGCCTGGGTTTAAACTTATAATTAAAATAACCTTTAAAATTCAATTTTTATAGATGGCGGAGATAACTTGATTTGAAATCCTTCAATGCACACATTTTATGTAGCACTCACCCAAATCCAATGGTACCATAGAAAAACGGGAACATAAAACTAGATGATGAGAGTTTATATAGCTTTTAAATATCAAGCTGTCAGGATTTGTGCCGCTAGAAATATTGTAATTGAACATGAGTAAAGAAAAAGAGTTTATATTAGCATGGAGGGTTTTTGAGTGAATTCAGACCAAGCAGAATATAATAGAAACCCCTTTAAAAGAAAGAGGACAGAAAAACTCGAGGTCCAAGCATAGTGCGACCTTTCTTCTAGAGCAGATCTGCTTGATAAAACAGACACAACCCCAATAAAATAGCAACAATGGAAAAAGGTAAATAGAAATCATATTAAGCAGTGGCGATATTGCCTGAATTGAAACAAAAATGAGGCATAATAGCCTTGGCGGGTTTTAATATGGTCCCCAATTACATCACAATACAAAGCATATCATGGTGTTTCTAAATAATGTTTATCATCTTGAAATCTCCCTGCCTGGTAGACAACTTGCATTATTCGAGGTTTGTGGGTTTTTATTTTTTTTTTAAAGAACTCATAAATATTTAATGTCCAGGATCAAGAATGGAGATGGGGGAGGGGACATGTCTCTGGGAGCAGCGATGTCTCCCTGTGTGACAGGCCCTGGCATTGTCTGGTGCTAAGGCTTGGCGCTGGTGTGAAGCTTTGGGGCAGAGAGAAGTGTGTCCCACTGAGGCCCCGGAGCTCAGAGCCAGCAAACTACCTAGTGCCAGGGCCACAGAGAGGAGCCCAGATGGCAGAGCTGCCTGGTCCAGGAGCACCCATACCTGTACCTGGGCAGAACCAGTCTCAGGTGACCTTTTCCCATGTGCCTCTTGGGACACAGGGCCTCAGAGGAAAAAAAAGGCAAAATGGGCTCTCGTTGGTCATATCCTAATGTAATTCTGAATTCCAGAAGCTAGTGAGAACGTTTGACCAAAGAACAACTTCCATTGGCTTTCCAACTGGCATCCATCTCGTCTATTGGTCAACCAACCAGTATCTGTTCTTTGAGAGCCTTCAATGGACCAGGCATTATAACCCTCAAATGCTGTTTTCTGTTGCCTGTGAGATCCCTTAGGAGTATTTTCAACCTTTCTTTAGTTTCAGAAGCCTGTATTTTCTTTAGGATTAATGCTGCCTGCATTCAATAAGAGTTTGAAACCTGGTCTTTTTTTAGACTTTTTGGTTCAGGGTGGAAAGGGAGGTAAACAGGAGTAGGCGGGTAGCTGGTGTGCTGTTTGCTCAAAATTCCTGCAATTAGTTTTTAAAAAGTAAATCTTAGTGGCTCTCCGGTTAGGTCCTGAAGCATTCGTTTATTCTCTCCACACATATTTTCAGAAAACCTTTGATATGCCAGGCACTGTTCCAGGCTCTGGGATTACAACAGTGATGAACCCAGCAAGTTTCCTGTCCCCTGGAGCTAACATGTCGGTAGATGTCATGCATCACTTCAAATTTGGCCTGCTTAAGAGACAGAGAGGCGAGACGCAAAACATCTTTTTGGAAGCCGTGACCAACTTGGAGGCAGAAGCACATTGATTCACGCAGAATTTTTCCACCATTCTTTCACTTGAGTGCTGGTGGCCACTGTGCTCATATGGGTCTCCCTCACCAGACCTCAGTAGTCTTTCAGGGGAGGTGGTCGGAACATGGGAGCAGCCTCAGTGGTCCTGGGCTTTTCTCTCTAAGTCTGTTTACTAACGTTCCCTGCAGCCCTCTGCAGTAGATGTGACTGAAGCATCCCTGAACACGGGCACGCTCACTTACACAAGTGCTCAGAGCCTGAGTGCTCCCCTGTAAGTCCCAGCATGCCGTCCCGTCTCCATTTGCCCAGGAGGCGGGCTTGAGCAAACAACACTATATTCCTGACTGTTCCAATGGGGATTGTCTTGGGAGGATAACAAAGGGGGAAATGCCCACCATGTCTCTAGGTCGCGTGTCTCTTGGGAAACCAGCTGTGGCTGTCATGACAGCAGGCATCCCCAGAGTTCCTGTGGCCTGGAGTCTGGCCAGTCCTGGATTTGCCATGGAGGTCCAGCCATATGCATTGAGTGGCTCAGCTAACCAGCCAGAGAAGAGCTGGGGGTCCCTTAGAGAGACAGCTACAAGGTCTGCTGATATCATTGCATAGACCCACACAGAAATACATTGTGGTCCCTGGAGTCAGGGACCTGAGACAGTATTGTCTTTCCTGCCAGGTGTTTGAGTTTGGTTTTTCTTCCTGAGGCCAGCAACTGAATCTGGAAGACTGTGACAGGAAGAGTGAGGACTTAGTGGCAACAGCCAGACAGGCAATGACACCTCCCAGACAGCTGCTGGAGCATAGCGGGAGGGTCATGGCCCCAGTGCCTTTGCACAGAGGCTGGCACTTGCCATGCACTTGGCATGCGCTTGGCAAGCACTTGGGGTGATTGAACTCGTGGAGCCCTGTAGTCCCTGTGAGACAGGTGCTGCAGGCAGCATGTCCCGAGTGTGAATGCTGGCCCTGTCACTTTCTTACTAAGTGACCTAGGGCAAACCACTTAGTTTTTCTGAACTTCAGTGTTCTCCTCTGTAAAATGGGGGCGATCACACAAAACCATGTGAGAATTCAGTCTCATATGTAGCAGGAAAAGACCTCTGTGGCTAGCCAGGGCTGTTCTCTTAGTACCTGGGAAGAGAAGTTCTTTCTCCTCCTTATTGGCCTAGGTTGGCTACCAGGGTCCAAAGCATAGTGTCTTTGGTCACCACTGTCTTAAGGAATTTCAATGGAAATGGAATTCCCTGTTTTGTTTCCTGCACAGTGTCCGCCACACACCTACTTGGATGGGTTCTCTCAGGAGGCACACAATCCCCGCAGCCCCAACCTGGTCTGGACCCTGCAGTGAGAAGGGGGATTCCCACTAGGACATGAGTCTGCCCCTGCGTGCCTGGGAAGCCAGAGCAGTTTGCAGGGATGTGGGCAGCACAGCAGGGAGTGGGGACGGTGTGGAGGCCCTAGCAAGGCCTAGCAGTGGGTCAGGACCAGCAAAGCACTGACATCCTGAACACAGACGGTGTGGACAGGCTCCTACGTAGCCTGGGTCAGCCCCAGGCCTGGAGAGGGCTTCCAGGCCACAGAGAGGCAAGGCCATTCTGGTGAAGCCCTGCTTGGCTAAGGGTCAATAATACTGCTGCTGTTACAGAGTCCCGAGGAGGGACTGGGGTTGGGTATGGGATGGGGACAGAGGGAGATGGCGTGTCATAGAGAGAGAGGCGGGCACTTCCTGGGTACCAGTTCCCTGCGAGGCACTGCTAGACATGGGCTACTCTGTGCTGGCACAAGCAGGCTAAGCCTTTTCCACATGCCACCTCGTTGATGTTACTCACGCATAATCCTTTGACGTAAACACTATGACTGTGCTGCTTTTATAGACAACAAAACTGAGGCTCAGGAAAAGCCCCGTTTCTCCCTTTCCTTTTTGCTTGCCCCGTTTTCACCCATCTTCAAGCACAGACCCCTTCCTCTTCCTTGTGAAGCCCCCACAACTGGGCTCTCTTTCCAACCTCCCTTGACAAGACGGCAGAGGCACCGCTGCTCAGTCCCGATTGTTTCTGGTCTGACACAGATGAGTGTTGTCTCAGTAAATAAATTCTGTCCTCTCAAGGGCAGAGAACATGTCAAAAAACCCCAACTCCATATGGAAGCTCCCGTGGAATTGTGCACGTTGGTGTGTGTGTGTGTGTGTGTGTGTGTGTGTGTGTGAATGCAAGCACACACACATATGAGAGGTGAGGAGAGGGGTGAGACATGGAGTGGGTAGCAAGGGTGGGATACCATCCTCATGCAGCCCTGTGCATGGCTACCTCGATGCCAGCTCAGCCTGGAGTGGGTGCCCAGGTTCCAGCAGGAAATGTGCACTGAGACCCAGAGTCCATGTGTCCTTAGGAAGAGCAGAGAGGCCCTTTTCGTGTTTCAGATTCAAGGATTCCTGGCTCCTGAGAGCACAACCCCCAGGATGCCTCTTGGGGCAAGGAAGGGGCCCCATAGCCCAGTTCCGGCAGCATGTGGAGTTGGGAGCAAAAGGTGAGTACTGGGGTCTCCTGCTGGCTGCAACTCGTCTTGGGCATGGCTTTGAGCAGTGTCTGAGGCTATTTTCTCGTTTTAAAGTGGGCCTGAGAAGAATTCCTACCCAGCCCTCACTCACGGTGGCTGTGGATAGTTACATAATAGTGATAAAAATAATATATATGTATGTGTGTATGTTTGTCCATATTTATATACATATATGAGTATATGTGTATATGCGTGTGTACGCATGTGTGTATAGGTATATGCGTGTGTATATGTGTATAGTATTTCTACAATGAGTCACTTGCTTACACCTCAGTTCCAGAGAGACCTGACTGCCGTGGTCATGTGTCTCAGGATCAGAGGTCAGACAGGTGAGAGCGGTCAGTGCTGGACACAGGCCTTGCAGAACCCCGTGCTGTTTTGTGACTCTATCGCATGGCTCAGTTACTTTCTTTGCTGCTTTATGACTTGGTTCAGAACTCAGCACAGTCAGTCTGCGAACGCCATTCCATGCCGAGCCACTGAGAGTGCGGATCTGGAATTCTAGACTCTCATTCTAGAAAATTCTCTGATCTAAAATGCCAACTGGGATGGATGCCTTTGGGCCTCCCTGTGCCTGTGTTTTTAGCTGCCCTGGGCCTGGAGACTTTGGGTAGAGTGTCCAAAGAAGGAGGCTGGAAGAACACTGCTGGGACACAGGTATTGTGCCTGATGCCTCTCAGAATACCTCTCCGCACAGCTCTGTGTCGGGGCATCCCCATGCTCGTTTCACCAAGGACAGATTGGCCTTGGAGGTTAGCACTTGCTTGAGGGCTCAGAGGTGCTGAGTGCAGCAGGCTGGGCGCCAGGTCTTCTGACTCGAGGACCCCAGCCCTTTCCCCTTTATAACTACTCCCCTCCCTCTTTTTCCCACCCCCTCCCTGATTCAATCCAGTCCTTCGGCTGTGACTGAGTTTTGATCAGGGATGGCTTCAATTTCTTTAATTTCTTTCCTTGATAGCAGTGGCCTGGGTCACAGGGTTGAGGAGGCTGCCAAGGCTGCATCTGGGCTCTATGGGAAAGAGTGCAGTGATTGATTAGCAATGTCTGTCTTGGACTGGTAGGGGAGGAGGAGGTACCTGGTTTCCCCATCCCTCTGTAGACTTTTCCATATTCATGAGGCACCAATGTCCCAGGTGCTGCAGCGGCCAAAGAGTGACAGGTTAGCAATGCTCAGAGGTGCTTGGATCCGTGCTCTGCTGTCCCTCCCGGGTGAACACAGTGATGACGGCCCAGGCCTCTCCTACAGCAGTGGAAGTGGGTAGAGAGAGGCCCTGAGCACAACTATAGCTGAGGATCCAGCAGGAGCGTCAGTGACCTCTGCATCCTGACTGAGCCAAATTCTCAAGATGCCTCTGCTCGCCCCTCAGTCTTTTCTTAGTCTCAATGTCCCTGGAGAGTGCTGGTGGCAACAACCTGCAGGTAAAACCCTCACCCCAGGACACGGTTAGCTGGCACACTGAGAATGATCCTAGGGCCCAGGAGTGAGAATAGTTGTGGAGCCCAAGAGGCAGGGACAGGTGAGCATCCCTGACCTCACAGGTGGCCAACCATATACCACCTGGGTTAGGTTGCCAGGTGAAACATAGGCTATCCAGCTACATTGAAACTTTAAACAACAGATACTTGTTTAGCATAAGGTCTGTCCCAGATATTTTCATTTGCTAAATTGGACCACGCTTGGCAAATACATTCTTGGCTTCAAAGCCAGAAGGGCCTAGGGCCTCAGCCTCCCACTCATCACGGAGACCAAGTAAGCCCCAACAATGTGAAGGGAGGAGGGCCAGGCCTGCTAGTTCTGTGGTGATTGTAAACACAAGTCAGCAGTTACACACGTGGGCTCAGAAGCTTGATGGCTAGGTTCAAATCCAAGCTCCATACTCATTAGTTGAGAGTCCTTGGGGGAAGTTACTTAACGTTCTGAGCTTCAGTTTCTCCATCTGCAAAATGGGTTTGATGGGATCATTCCTACCTTATAGGGGTTTTGTGCGTCTATTCACGCAGACGGTGTAGAATGATCGTGCCAGCGTCATACAGGGTGCGGATGCCTGTGGGCGGCGGTGATGATTGTGTAATTTTGGGGTGGATGTGGAGAGGAGTTCTGAGGCCTGGCTGCTTCTGGTCCAAACTCTGTCATGAACTTGCAGGATTTCCTTGGACTGGTCCCTCCTACCCTTTGGGGCTACAGTTGTCTGTCTGTACTGTGTAGGGTGGACTCAGTCATTACAAACTTAAAAGAAGAGTTTTATTTGAGCGGCAGAACCATTCTTCAAAGGAGAGTTCTCAAAGAACCCCATCAGATAAAGACTAAACAAGCAGAGCTGCTTGGGTTGAGGGCTCTGTGTGTGTGTATGTATGTGTGTGTGTGTGTGTGTGTGTGTGTGTGTGTGTGTGTGTGTGTTTCAGGGGCCAGGGTCTCTACTGGCAGCCGGCCTGCCTCAACTGTTTCACCCTGTGGGTCCCTCCAGGCAAGGCTGAAGGAGTTTGGCTCTGAGGCTGGGAGGCCATGGTGCCTCCTGTCCACACAGTTCCACACAGTGAGCCAGGCCGAGGTGGGACTGGCTCCTGAGTGGGAGTTTCCCTCTCTAATAAGGAAAACAGCTTGGCCTTTGTCTCCACACTGGAGTCCCAGCCACCCTGAGAGAGAGAGAGGGGGGATATGTGTGTGATGTAGGGAGGGGGCTTTGTTCTCTTTCTGCCTAAGGGTGGAACAGTCCTAGCTCACTCTAAGTTCTTATTTAATCAGGCCTTCCTCAAGCCCTATGCCCAGATATTCAAGTTCACATTCAGATCCCCATTTTGTGGATGAGCCCCAGAGGGAATGCGTGCTTAGGCCACAGAGAAAGCCAGGGAGAGCTGGATCAGAACCTGAAGCCACCTTGTTCGTGGTGATACGGGGCACTGAGGGGTCATCTGAACGATCCCAAGGCTTGATGGATGGGGGCTCTTTATCCATCCGATTGGGTGGCTCTGTCCCTCACTTGAGACAGCAGGGAGTGAGGCCCACACAGTTGCAGTGACATGCCAGCAAAAGCCTTGTGCATCGTGCCAGGTTGAGTCAGTAGGCACCCTTCAGTCATCAGGCAGCAACTTGAGAAAGAACATATTTATTCTGCGTTCTTTCCTGCCTGCAAATGGGCCCTTGTGAAAAGGTTTGCAAGTACCTACCCTGTCTCCTGTTTCTTGCATTTCCTTTTTCCCCTACCCTGAACCTTAATCACTGGATCCAGGACTCAGAAGGCCTCTGGGTAAAGCTCACCTTTCTTCTGCAATGGGCAAGGCTTGCAGTTTGGTGCAACAACTCTTTGATCTTTGTTTAGGCCAGTTAACCCAAGAAAATTAGACCTGCTAGTGAAAGAAGTACCCTTCCTTGGTTTCTAGACAGCACCCGTTGGTGAAGGTGGTGGTAAGATGGGTGGACACCTGGTCATCCGTCACCCCCACTGCTGCCATTTGATTGTAACGGTGCCAGGAGGAGAGGATTCGGCGTCATCATTCATTCATTCATTCATTCATGCACCAAATGTTTACGGAACATCTCCTCTGTGCCTGTCCCTTGGCTGGATGGATATAGCCATGAGCAAACCACGACCCACCCTGAGGAGCTCACAGTCTAGAGAGAGGCAAACAGGCAGGCATCAGACAATAACCAACGTCAGAGGTGGCAGAAGCAGGACACACGTGGGACTGTGCGTGTGGGGAGATGAGAGAGACAACGTTGGGGCTTGGAAACACCCGTGTTATCTTTGCCTTTTGTCAGACCAAAGAGGGATGAGATGGCAGAAAGGGCTGAAGATGCCCCAACCTGGAACAAGTCAACCATTTACAAATGTCATCGCTGAACCCGACGTAATTCAGACCTCACATCTGGTGAATGCATCAGTTCATTAGAACACAAAAATACACTATCAAACAGGCAATCAAATTTCATGTAAAATAAGCTTCAGCATTAAAACGGTTCCTGGTGTTTTATGTGTGTGACTCGGTGGGCAGATATATTTCTTGCTACTAGAGCAAGACTGATTTGTGTGAAGGCTCCCGTCACCAAATCACTCCGAAGGTTGGGAGATAAAATGTCGCTTAGGATAATGTAATTGGCCTTAAGGTACAGGAGTTGAATTATTTTCAGTGATTTATAATCTGGAAATTAAAGACTCACTCATTTTCTAATTTAATTCCATCTTCAATGGAAAAATGTTCACTCTGATCTAAATTGGCGAGTAATGTTGCTAATTCAAATGCAGATGTAATTTCGATTCTGGTAGCAGTTTGCAGTGATTGACGGGTCTCCAAAGAATCATTACGATTCTTATCTCCCAATCTCACAAATTCCCCGGCAGTTGTGATAATAACTTCAGCTAAGGAGAAAAGGGAAAAAAAAATAAATTCTCCCCTGCCCTGTCGGTTTGGGGCTTGCCTTTTGCAGGGTGTGAATTGTGGTTTCTTTTGAATCTACAGCCTGTGGGAGACGGTCCTGATGCTTCCTCACCACATCTGGCAGTGGCACACTGTGGTTTGAATTGTTTATCAGCGTCTGTGCTCTAAAATGTGAATGAAAAGGACCTGGGATAAGCTATCCCTGGTTCACAGTTAATTAGCTGGGATTTTACACCACGTTTGGTGCAATTCATTGATAAGTCTCAACTACCCAGGGACAGGCAGACAATGATTAGCCATAATCATGCAGGTTTTGCCCTTCCTCTCACAGCTGTCACACGGCTAGGACACGGTGATGTGTCTTCATCTAAGTAGATCGTAAGAAGCCAAGATGGAGAAATTATGAGGTCACTCCTGCTGTGTGAGAAATGGCCGGGTCAGAGCAATGTTCGCCTGTATCATCTGTTTGCCTGGCAAGCAGGAAGCGGCTGGGTGGGATCACAACTTTGGTCACTCCTGACCTGGCCCGGCAATGGTTCTGGCTACTTCTAAACAGAATAGCTTTCTTCGGTTGACGGCTATTTTGATTAAAGTAGAACTGTCAGTCAGGTTCTGAAAGTTGGTGGATTCTATCCAGTTTAGGCAATTATATACAGATTTGGGGCAAGCTGGGTAGGGTGGCCACAGAGTGTGAGCAGGGAATAGGACATGTCCGGGGAACAAGGTGGCCCCCCTGTCAGCACTAGCTTTCGTCTCACTTGTGCATTTCCTCTGTGTAAGGTTTTATAGCAGAGTTCGTTGATTTATACCCTGTATTAAGTCTCTGGGAGCACGTGGGTCATGGATATACAACTTTGAAGAGTGGAGGGAATGAATTTCAACTAGCTTGGGAAAGGAATCATTTTGATTTGGAGTGGGATTAAAAGCAAGAGCTTTTTTACAAAATATTTATTGCTATTATAACATTTTTTAAAAGTTTTATTTGGGGTGTGTGAAACTACGTAGCAAAAACCGCTCACACTTGCCAATGTCTTGCTCTTGAGTTAGTCTTTTGCCTGGAATATGATCACTAATAAATGGAGTGGTTGGTTTTACAAATATGGTAGACAGTTCACCAAGAGTGGATTTATTTTGAGAACCAGGGTCAGCAAATAACCTTTCAATTTCTTTTTTTTTAACTTTATTTTTTTGATTTATTTTATTTTATTTATTTTTTTGAGTTGGAGTCTCACTCTGTCGCCCAGACCGGAGTGCAGTGGCCGCTCCCGGCCACCGCAGCCTCGACCTGCTGGGCTCCGGCGATCCTTCCGCTTCAGCCTTCCGAGTAGCTGGAACTCAGGCGCGCGCTACCACGCCCAGCTAATTTTTGATTTATTGTAGAGATGAGGTCTCGCCAAGTTGCCCAGGCGGGTCTCGAACCCGCGGGCTCAGGCAATCCACTCACCTCAGCCTCCCCAAGTGCGGGATTACAGGCTGAGCCACTGAGCCTGGCTACCTTTCAATTTAAAAAAAGACATTTTTACTTAAATACTCATTGAGTATTTTTTTTTTTTTACTTAAATACTCTTTGGCAATTTTTTTTTTCTGGCTGTATACATAGGCAGCATTTGTCTTAACCACCTTAGGTGTGATGAACAAAGTCAGCTGGATGGAGATCAGCTGACCTTCCCATCCACCCCCTAGTGACCTCCTTCCAAGACCTCTCTACACATAACTAACACATTATTCTCTGTTGTGTTGGAAGAATTTTCTGAAGGTCTTGTAGATATGATATGTCTCATGTAGCTGAAGGGATCTCAGAGACCGTGGCATAAATCAGACCATAGACTCATTGCTGATTTTTCATGGGGGCATCAAGAATGTCTGCATGACATTCTTGATGTCCACCTAACTCTGGACTTGGTGTTTATCTTACCCCTGGTGCCCCTTGTTTTCCTGCTTCCAGCAATCCTCAATCGCTTGGTGTTCACTGGGTAAGCTGCACTCGAGTTCACCTCCTCACTTTGTTCACGTAACTTGCTTTGTCTGGAATGCCTGTCCCAGGTTTCTCACCATCTTCGGACCTAACCCACCTTGCAAGTTTCAGCTCAAGCATCAATTGATCCTTGAAAACTTTCCAACTTTTCTCCCATCCATGGAAAAACTGCCTAAGTGTACAGCCAGAAAAAACGGCAGGGTCCTCTTTTGTTGGACTGCTTTGGCATGGCACTTGGGACATTGGACCACTCAGGTTTGTTGACCATCTTTCTTCTTCTTCCCTGAGTTCAGAAGACAGGATGTGGATGTTAATTGTCCCTGGCATTGTATTCATATCTTATCATTATTATCATCATCCATTATATTACAAGGTATCCATGACACCTCATTCATGCCATACCTGGGATAATGGGCATCCTACTTCCTAGTTAATTTCTGCCTTCAACCTTAGGCATTGAGAGTCCTTTTCATCTGATGTCAGGCCACTGACTTCCTTCCTCCGGAGGGTCCCTCTCTTATACGTAGTGATGGATGCTGCTGCTGCTTCAGTGTGTGGCCAACTGGCACTATACACAGAGCTGCTAATAGTTCAGCGTTTGGGCAGCTTCCCTGCAAATCATCTGGACCACGTGATGCCAACAGGAGCGACAGAACCCAACTGTGCTTCCTCTCTCAGCGCACCTAATTCCTGTAAGCCATTCACCCAATTAATAACCTGTGGTCCAGAGTTCTGCAGGTTAATGACACAGCATGTACGTAAGTATCTCCTTTTGTGCTTTCGGATTTTTTTTTCTTTTAATTTCATCAAGTGCCCTCTTGTTTTTCTATCAGCAGAGAGTACAGAGAGACACTGATTCACCTGCTCTTGGGCAGTCCTTTTGGTGCACGAGTGTCCTCTTACATGGCTCTTTTTAGACTAAATGCCTAATCTTTTTAACCTCTCCTCAGACAGCCATCTCCCTAAGGATTTTTGGCTCTGAAACTTCAGGAGCAATCCCGCAGTTCCATTTGTTCATCTCGTTGTTTCTTGACCATAAAATGCCAGTAATGACCACCGATTACGAAGTGCTGACTTTGGACCAGGTGCTGTGTTATGTGCTTGGTGTGCATTTTCCCATTTGATCCCCATAACTAATGCTATATTGTAGAAATTACTATCTCCATTTGGTATACAGAGGAACTAAAGTCCAGAAAGGTCAAATCTAAAGTCACACAGACAAGCCTTGAAGCCTACATTTAATTCAAGACCCATGCTGTGCTCCTCCCATGTTGCCATGGACCTGATTCCCAGCCTGGGAGCTCCCTGAGGACAACACCAGGGTCTGCCCTTGAGGAGCCTGGCTCAGACCTGACAACTGAATGAAAGAATGACCCAAAACACTCCCACAGAAACATCCAGAATAATGTTTGACCACAAACCTGGGTACTGTGGCCCAGCTATGTCCCCCCTTGTTCTGTTTTGAGGAACACAGTCAAGGAGACATTTGGTCATTTACACAGCACAGAGTCATCATTAAAAATGGACTCTGGAGTCTATATTCAAATTCTAATTCCTCCACTTACTTTCCATGAGACTTGGGGAAAGTAACCCAACCTCCGTTGTTTACTGAACATGGTAATTGCTGGGAAGAATAACCCCTGGGCTGCTGTGAAAAGAAAAGGAGATTGCCTGAGCCTGTGGGTGTGAGACCAGCTTGGGCAACTTGGTGAGATCTTACCTCTACAATAAAAAAAGAAAAAAAAATTAGCTGGGCGTGATAGTGCGCGCCTGTAGTTCTAGCTACTTGGAAGGTTGAGGCGAAAAGATCGCTGGTGCCCAACAGGTCGATGCTGGGGTGGCCATGAGGTTGCCACCGCACTCCAGCCTGGGCAACGGAGTGAGACTCCATTTCAAAAAAGAAGAAAGAAAGAAAAAGAAAGAAAGAAAAAGAAAAGAAAACGGAAACGTGTGTGATAGTGTGCTTTGAAAGTATAAAAATGATGTATAAAGTTCAGCGATCTGCACTTATTAGTTCCTGCTTGGACGTGGACTTTCTCCTTGAACCCACAAGAATGGGGTTTCCAGGCAGGAATTCCCATGGGCACCACTCCTGACATGGGGCACACCAAAGGGCACACACCTGGCCATGTTCTCAAAACAAATGGATTACAGGAAACCAGAGAGTGGCCTAAAGTCCCACCAGGTACTGTGGAGATGTTCCTTCACAGGTTGTAATTTAGAAGCAGAGAACGTGGACATGCATTCTGAGCCCCGATTCGAGGCTCGCACTATTTTTAAAAAACCTTGGCTCAAGTTCCCAGTCCCTGAGCGCTTCATACACTAACTGATTTGACCTATAAAGTCAGTAGCATGGTTCCCATTCTACCTATGGGAAATAGGAAGATTGAGCCGTCCGCCCAAGGCTGTACACTGGTAGGCAGCAGGGTCCAGACTCGAACCTGGGATATCTAGCACAAAAACCCGCGTCCCTAACCTCTACTCTGCTGCCAAAGACTGTCACGTGACTGGGCCCAGACAACCAGAGCCTAAGGGGGTTCCGTAATTTGTTGCATCAACACTCTGACGTGGTTTCTGGACTCCTCTGTGTGACCATGGCAGGTGCCTCCCCTGTCAGAGCCCCGCTTTCTTGGTCTGTGTAATGGGAGTCCCCCTGTGCTACCCTTCTTGACCTTTGGAATTTCCTCATCCCCAGAAGTGGCGTCCCCTTGACTCCAGCTCCAGCTTGGAGTTCGAAGCTGTCTCTTTTATTGTCCCGGTCCCAGGCAGTGACTTGCATCACTTGGCAAGAGTACATGAACCCTGCAGAATGGAAATCCAACACACGTGGTAAGGACGGCTTTTTGCTTCTCCTCAATCCCTCTGCCCGTTTCACTTCCCAACTCTTCCAGAAAGTTTCACGTTAAGCTGCCCGGGTAAGGCGGAAAAGCTGGGATGGATGCTTGAGTGTGACCCCTACAGTCCTTTACGGCTGTCCATCAATGTGGCATCGTTATTGCTGATTTCAGAGTGCCCAGCTGGCCACATGGTAAAGCACAGAAGCCAATGTAGGAAGGAATTGGGGATTGGAAGAAAGGATGAAAAAGTCTTGGAGTCTGGGAGTCACTGTCCTGAGGGGGGAGGTGGCCAGAGTTAGTAGGAGCACAGGGTACTCTCTAGGGGCCAAAGCAAACTGGTAGGAAGTGAGGCTGTCCAGTCAGCAGGATTAGAAAAGAGAAAACCCAGTGCCATCTAGTCAGCAGGATTAGAAAAGAGAAAACCCAGTGCCAAGACACGACTCAACGCTGGGTTGAGCAGCAGAGAAGATGGGGTGACCAGCAGGTCCCCATCACCTGTCACATTCCAGGAGTGGCTGATGCTTCTTGCCTGCCTTCTAATTCAATTGTCCCATGAGAGTTCCCGTTTTGCCGTTGTGGAAACGATGTCTCAGGACCTCGTCTCATGTCTCATCAGGGAACTTGTCCAAAGTCACACAGATAGCCAGTCTTAGAGCCAGCCCATCCTAAAGCCCGACCCCAGAGTCCTGCTGTTTCTCCCAGGCTCTCCTAAGGAGACTGAACCCACAGCAAAACCTCAGGGAAGAAGACCATTGGGAACCTGCCTGGCTTCTCCTGGCCAGCAAGGAGGGACCACCAGGGGGCCCGGCTTTGGGGATTTCTGTCAGGCTGGATGGCAGTGCTGATAAACTCTGTGATCATCCCTCTGTAGCTACCATCTCCCATTTAGAAGCCCCTTGGCCTTTCTGGAGAACTGCCTGGCTGGGGCCTTGCCGGCTTCTTCTGTAGCCCCAGAGCTCTAGACTTTTTGAGGAGACTTCGTCAGCAGAGAGCTAACGCCCTAACAGGCACACACTCCAGAGTACGGTGATCAATCCCCTCCTGGATGAGCTCTAAGCTCCTTCAGAGTCTGGCTCTTTATCGGGGCTTCTCAGTCAAGCCCAACCTCCCTCTAGGGTACGTCTTGGAAGACAGATGCCGTCGAAAGATGAGGCAAGCAGAACCGAACACTGAAATGAGATCATAAAAGTTTTTTAGTTTACTTATTAGTACAATATGTAATTGGATAGAAGGAGCAGGTTTCAAAAATTTGTCTTACCGTAATGACTATCATTTTTTAGAGATTGAAAATGAATCTGACTAGAAAATACCATTAAACTACCAAGTTGCTTAAAATTTAAAGGGTAATTCACATATAATGCTTTTATTTAATAGCCCAATTTACAAAACGTCTAAAATTAATGCAGATCTTTTCAGGACAAAATCAGCCGTAACTGCACCAACTAATTTTTGCTCATTTGAACTGAATTATTAATAAGAGAGAAATATACCATATGTTCCCCAAAGAGCTGGATACATTTATTTCAAATAAAAGCACTGTGTTTGGTGGAATATAAGAGGTTTAAATGCTTTCAGAGAAATGGGTTACTTATATACAGATTTAATAGAGTATAAATCAAGCAACGTAATTAAGGACACAGCTGCTTCCAAATCCAAAGCTGGCAGCTTTTGCTTCTGAAGTTCCTTTATCACCTGCATGGCTTTCATCAGCAATCATTTGTTCTCGTGGAATAATACCAGTTAATCAATGATTTTGCCGTTTCTACTATACTGAAAAGGAATTTTATAGCAGGTTTAGCATCCATTGGCTTCATCTATTTCTCCTCTAAAAAGTATCTACTGAGGACCTACTGTGTGTCAAGCAGCGAACTAGTCTCTGAGCAAAATGAACCTAGATCTTCATTCTCTTTCCTTTTGCCCTTCCTTCTCCATTTTTTCTCTCCTTTTTCTCCTTCTTCTTCCTTGCTTTCCTCTTTTCTTCCTTCTTTCTTTTCTTTCTCCTTGCCTTCTTTTCTCCCTTCCAGTGATCACTCATACTGCAAACTCGGGATTTGGGGGTTCAGATTCCCTCTGGCCCACACCCTGGGAATGGGTCCATGTAGCTGTGTATGAGGTGACGCAGATGTCTCTAGTCTGTAGATCTTGCTTTGGGGGACTGATTGCTTTCCGAATTAAAGCATCTCACTGTCAGGGAAGAGTCCCGTGGATGAGCAGGTTAGCATATTGTAAATACAATGAGGGGTTTGGGATGGGATTTTCTGCTCTTTCAAATGTCCCCAGCTTTATAGCATATGCTAACATTTCTCTTTGTATTTGGGCTATAGCTCTTGCATTGAATTCATGAGATTCCGGCACCTCTTAGAATATCTCACTCCAGCCAACGGTTGTCACTACAGGGATAGCTCTAGAGAGCTACAATTGGTCCCTGCTGTTCCCCAAGGATTCTGCATGGAGATTTCTGTGTCCCTCATGCCGCAATGTTATAGGACGGCTGACTGGCCCCCACACTGTGGTCACTCCCGGTGTACCTCTGTTTGCACTGTCCTTGTGTTTGTGTCTGTTTCTACCCGTGGATTCCCCGTAAGCCTCTTGTGGGCAGGCACCATGTCTACTGGATCAACTGTACCATTCCAGTGCCTGTTATGGTGTCCAGCCCCATAAAGGTGCTCAAATCCCATGGATGGGATGCACAAGTGAATGAATGAATGAATGAATGAATGTGATTTCTGAAAGGCTGACTTTTTTGTTTGTTTGTTTTAGTCGACATCTTACTCTGTTGCCTAGGCTGGAGTGCAGTGGCATGATCATGATGGTCATGGCTCATGGCAGCCTCGACCTCTAGGGCTCAGGTGATCCTTCTACCTCGAGTCTCCCGAGTAGCTGGGACTATAGGTGTGCACCACCACACACTGCTAATTTTGTGTAGAGAAGAGGTTTTGCTATGTTGCCCAGGCTAGTCTTGAACTCCTGGGCTCAAGCAATCTATCTGCCTTGGCCTCCCAAAGTGCTGGGATTACAGGCATGAAAGGTTGACTTTTGATGCACCCACTGGGTTTCCAGCCTGGCATCCTTTGCTGACTTTGGTGATAACTTTGAAGCAAGCAGAGTTTAATTCAGGAGAATGTGTTTACTTCCTGGCAGGCATGTGGGCAGATACGCTCAGAACTGCGGGCCCCGAGAATCAGGTGTGTGTTTCCACAGTGGGAGCAGCCGGTCTGAAACCCCAAAGCCCTTTCACGTTAAATTGCATCTCAGAGTGAGTTTTTTGTTTTAATGGAAGCAGTTATCCAACTAGCAGGCTTCAGATGGAAATAGCAGCTCTCTCCACATAATGGGTGAGGGGCACTTTAATTAATAGCACCTCTTGGATTTTAATGACAGTGGCTTTGGTTTCGGGCCATCTGATGACTACTTGAGCTATTGTTTTGGAGATGCAGGGACATGCAGACCTGCTTGAGTCAGCTTGGGTACAATGGGCATCTCAGAGGTGTTGTAATTTGTGAGTTTTCTAGGTCTCATGCTTGTGCCTCATTTATGTTTCAGGGCAAACACTCTACCCTGTGGTGGGAGTGTGTGTGTGTGTGTGTGTGTGTGTGGCGGCGGGCTATGGGTCGGCGCCATGAAAACCTCTCCATTGTCTATTTTGCAAACTCAGGGTGAAATTTCCAGCTGCTTACAGAGCAGCATCATAGCTTCCTATTTATGGACAGATGCTGCTTTGTCCAAAGGTGGCTATACCGCCGTGGAAGCCTGGCCCGTCTTTGCCTGCTCGGCTCTGGGGAGTGGGGTAGTGTTCCTCAGCCTCACAGCCTCTGTGGGTGCAGGATTGGATTGCCTCACTGTTGCCTGGCTTGCATGTGCCCAGGAAGCCAATCTCCTAAGATGCAGGGATGTTCCCGTGGCAGGGGCTGGGTGGCAGGCGGGGGCTGCCATGAGGACACTGCCACTCCATAGTCCACCAGGTTTTGTGTTGAGGGATGAGGATTAGAAAGCACAGGAGCCCATTAAGAGTCCACTGTCCAGGAGGAGACAGGCATGTGAGCACGCGGTGACGTTAGTGTACCATGCACTCTGCAGGCAGGGAGGATGCAATGGACAGGAAGTCCAGGAGGGGTGGCCCTTCAGTGTGGGACCTGAGCAAGCCAAGGGGAGGCAGGCCTTGGGGAGGTGACGATTATGATCCCTAGTCCTTCTTCCCCTGGCCCCATTGATTGCCTCTCCCTGTGCTGTGCCAGCTGTGGATGGCCCTAGAGGCTCCACTCTGGGTTCTTTTCCTTGAGGCTTTGGCACCAGCAGTATTGGTCAATCCCAGAGAGGGTGGAAGGCCTTCCAGCAGCCAGGAGAAGTCTCCCCCAGTCCTCCCTGCAGGCTTCCCTGTGCAGGCCCTGCCCTGTAAGACCTCCAAGGGAGGGTGATGCCCTCACCCTGGGGGCTCCATGAGATGAACTTCAAACCTTCCCATGCCTGGGCTCTCCCTGCCCTCACTGCCTTATGGAACGTGGTGGGAGGGAGGGATGCAGTTTCAGACGCAGAGGGTGTGGGCATGCCAGCTAGGGTCCTGCCTTCTCGCTGGGCCTAGTCCTCTGCCTTGGGTTTGGATTCAGATCCTGTTGAGACCTTGTCAACCTGGCCAGTTACTCGCCCACCCACCCCAGAGTCCACATGCCTGTGAAAGCTTCAAGAGCCTTCCTCACAGGGCAAGGTACATTCCAGAAACGGGCCCAGTCTGGCAGCACCTCTTCTGGCCTCTTTCCTCCGTGGCTGGCCCTCCTGGTCTGGCTCGCCTCCCTCTTCCCCACCCCTCCCCACTTCCTCCCACCCCCAACCTGCTTCTCTCTCTTCTCCTCTGCTGTTTTCTGCTGCCCCCTCTGTCGGGCAAGCCCTCACCCCCTGTGCTCCTGGCTCCTTCAGATCTCAGCTCCTCACCCCCTCAGAAGGCCCTGACTCCATCGCTAGGACGTATCTCCCAGGACCCATGGTGTGTCTCCCCTTCTCAGACACCATCCTTACTTCCCCATTCTGTCCTTACTCTAGCAAGGGTCGGAGTGACCAGCCTTTTCCACTCCCCGCTGCCTCCTCTGGGAAGCTGATCAGGGGTGCGTGAATTCCTGGCCATCGCCTTCTCCCACAGGACCCTGCTGCATTGTCTAGAACAAACACGTTGTTGTAGGAACAGACAAGTGTGTGAGCGTGTTTACGGGCTGTGTACGGGAAGGGGCTGGGATGTCCCACTCAGGGATGAAGGTCTCTGTCCTTCCTGTGCCCGTCAGGCTGCCTGGAGGACCAGCCTCCATGGCACTGTGGTCCCGCCCTCACCTGCCCTCCAAGATGCAAATTAGAGAGCTGACTTCAGCTCGGACAACTGGGGAGGAAGTATGTAATGAACCACTCTCAGGTACTAAGGCTTCTCACTTGGGTATTTAAACCTCCAGGCAGAGCCATTCATTTAAATAATTAATTATCATCTAACTACCTGAAGCAGAGGAGGAAGCCTTGGGCTCCACATGGGACCGGTCCTTTAACCCTTGAACTTTGATCCCGGCCCCCAAGGTCAGCCATCAGCCCCTCATCCTGCAGCCTGCCCGATGCTTAATTACCCAATTAACGTGTCGTTTTATAGCTGGGTGGTTTAAGGGACCGGGTGAGAAGAGTGTGGACGCCAGGGCCACAGCCTTTAGTTATGGTCCTGTGGTTCTAAAGCACGAATTAAATATCTGTCTCTTCTAAAAGTCAGTACGTGATTTATTGGAAAATTGGTGGAAACAGCCCTTGGGGGGTTGTGCACAAAATCTGGTTTAAAAGAGTGGCTGCTGGCTATGACTTTTTGATTTCCGCTATCCTATTGAATGTCATTAGCCCCCTTTCATGTAAAATAAATGTTTGAATCCAGCTCATGGAGGGCTTATTTATTCATTCCGTTCCCTGCACTGCACGCCGTCATTATTTCTCTGTTGATTCTCTTCTCTGGGAGAATAGAAACTAAACCCTTCCCTTCGAGGCGCATATTTGGGATTTGGACAATGTGGCGGCCCATGTGCTTGTCCCCCTGCCCCCTCCGTAGAAGCCGCAGTCGTGAATTTCAGTCCTGGTAAATCATGTGTGACTTTAGGACAGAAAGGACTCGGGTGTTGTTTTACTTGTGATTTGTCGTTATTTATTTATTGGGAAGTGGCCTTTCCCCCAAAAGAAGTACCCAGTATGCAGAAAAACATAAAAGGGAGATTTGATTCATCTTATAAGCTGACACGAAGAGAGCCATTGTCACCGTCTTCAAATAAAGAGGAAGCATATGTTTCACCATAAATCGTATCCTTATTAAAACATGCTGATCTACATCTGGGAGATGTGGAGGGCCTGGATTTAACTTCTCCTTGGCTGCCTGACCCTTCTCTGACCTCTAATTGTTGAGTAGAAGATATCCAAGAAGCCATTTATTTAACAGGCTATTGTGGGTATGGGAAAATGAACCCATTTAAGATACAATATAAGAGGCTGGGTACTGTGGCTTGTGCCTGTTATCCTAGCACTTTGGGAGGCCGAGGCGGAAGGATTGCTTGAGACCAGGAGTTCGAGGCAGGCCTAGGGAACATAGCAAGACCTTGTCTCTACAGAAAAATTCCAAGTAGTCACTTGGGAGGCTGAGGTGGAAGGGTCACCTGACCCCAGGTGGGCGAGGCCGCAGTGAGCCGTGATTGTGCCACTGCACTCCAGGTTGGGCAACAGAGTGAGACCCTGACTCAAAACAAATAAACAAGATACCACATAAGGGAGCTTACAAAGGGATGATTGAGATGGAAGGGACTGCCTTGTAGGCAGCGAGGTCCTCACAATGGAGATAATGAAACCGATTTTATTTGAACCAAATAAGATGTACTAGGGACTCAAGTCATGAAAGGAATTTTGGATCAGCTGAAATGAAGGTGCCATCCACTTCTGTGCATCTGAGAGCCCAAGATCCAAATAATACATGCTGATAAATAGAAACTTTTTGTCAGCTTTGTTTTCCCAAAGTTGAAAAGTCAAGTGAGTTGGAAGACTTTCCCTGGCCCAGGCTTGAGCTCCTTGAGAACTCCACTCACCTGTGCTTTGCCTTAGCAGAGTTTACTGACCTCATTGCTGTCCAGTCTCTAAGGCCTACCCTAACCCTAACCCTAACCCTAACCCTAACCCTAACCCTAACCCTAACCCTAGCTCAAACCCTAACCCTAACCCTAACCCTAACCCTAACCCTAACCCTAACATTCTCCCTCCCTCCCTCTCTTACCTCCCTTATTTTCTTCCTCCTTCTCCTCCTCCTCCTTCTTCTTTTTAAATTTTTTGCCTCATTGCAACCCTGGTAATTCCCATTTTAGAGTTAAGAAAACTAGGACCTAGAGTAGTTAAGTGACCAGTCCAAGGTCACAGTGCTTGCAAGTAGCAGAACAGGACTGGGATTCTAAAACCTCTGCCCTTCCTGCTTTTCTATGACCAATCTGCAGGACAGTACCTTGAACATAGTAGATGCTTACTGAATGCTGAACAAACAAGTGAACTATTGTACATTACCTGGAGAGGAATGCCAAGGGGGATCACTTTGTCTTGGCCCATACTCTCTAATATCTTTGTTTCCATCCAAGATAACCAGAGGCCCAGCACAGGGGCCACAAGACAGTGAGATCTTGGCAGTGGTTGCACTGGGAGGCTCAGTTGGAATGAATGCAGTGAGGCCAGTAGCTTGACATGGTGTTAGGCTTAAGAGCACACCCTATGGAGCTAGACATTCCGGGTTCACGTCTGACTGTTCCACATGCTACCCAGATGACCTTAAGGAAGTCACCTTATCATTCCACACCTTAGCTTCCACCTTTGTGGAATGGGCTCATACCAGTGCCTATATTATCATAGATTCACAAGGCATAAATGAATTACTGCATTTGGAGTGCTTGGACGGAAGATGCTTGGAACATGGGAAGCCCTGCATGAGTGTGAACTATTTCTATGCATACCCACGACCAACTCACCTCCCTTGAGCGCTGAAGTGGACTCTCTGGAAAAGAGGAGCTCCTGTGTTTGGTGATGGTCCTTTTCAAGGGTAGTGCATTTGCCCAGCCTTATGAAATTTTCTGAGGTCAAGGAAGTGCTACTTTCAGGGTCAGGAGATCCGATAACCATGGTGTTAGAACGGAGTGCAAATTACCAGTCAGTCACCTCTGGGGGAAGGTTGGAAGGGTTCACTTAGGGAAAAAATATGGTGACCTCCTCTCTGGCCTGGGCTCCATCCATAGCCTTTAATTTGGCCTCCCCTCCCTCTCTCGCCCTCCTTCAGATCTTCCCTACTCAGAAGACATGGTGGTCATTTGGGTTTTCATATCCACGTATCTTTCTCCTGCTTTAAAATCCTTAGTGGTTCCCCATTATCCCCAAAGATAAAGCCCAAAACCCTGCGCACAGTTTTCTCAGTCCTCTGTGATTTGCCCTGGTCCATCTCGCCGACTTTATATTCTACTACTCTCTTGCTCTGACCTGCTTTGGCTATACTGGACATCCTTCGGTTCCTCGCTGCTGGCTGCTGGTCTTTCTTGCCCCAGGGCCTCTGCACAGGCTAGCTCCTGGGCCCAGAGTCCCTTTTGCGCCACTGCACTTACAGCGTTTTTCTACATTTTTTACTTCTAAGCCTAAAAGTGACCTCTTAAAAGATCATTCCTGACTACTCCACTAAGATTGGCCCTCCCACGCTTTCTTTTTTTTCTTATTTCTATTAAACTCCTCAGGGTCAAAGCCTCTTTGCCTTATTCATCACTCCAGGGCTTAACATCGCACATGATATGCAATCTCAAACTTTTGTTGAATGCATTTCTGCACATGGATTTTGGGACACCTAATTTAGGCTATTTTCTAAAGTTTTCTGAACATTAAAGTTGTTGAGTCAACACTCTCTGCAAAAGCAAGGCATCATTACGATAATAAAAATATATTGACTATAATAGTGTCATATGTGTAAGAGTTATTGGTGTGACAGACACCACCTCATATCCCCGGGCATGAGTTCTCGCAGTTCTCTGGAGAGGCAAGGGTCGCTGTCTCTCTGCTTCTAGGACCGAGAGCTTTCTCTGGCATGGGAATGTGCTCAGCCCATATCTGGGCAACCCAGAAGTGCCAGGGACTTCACTGCCTCAGGCACAACCTTCAACCAACAAGGGCTAGGATTTGGCAAGGCAACACCCCAGGCTGCCTGACCTTGAGTAGGGTAACCCTAGGGTTCATTGTACTTGGTGCCTCAGAAGGTTCCAGTGAGACTGAGCCCCAGTTGCTTATGGCAGTAACCTGCTCCTTGACACTGGTCTGGTTTTCCTCCCCGCTTTCCCTCACTTGCCCCATGGTCTTACTCCTGTTTCTTGAGATTTTTTTTCCCAAATAACATATGTATGGCCCAGCTGTTGTCTCAGGGTCTACCTTTGGGGAGCCCAAGCTAAGACAAAGTGATATAAAATACAGGGATAGTGCAAAAGCAGCATTTTTACTTTGCATTTGTATCATCTGCTATGAACTGAAAGTTTGTGTCCCCTCAAAATTGATATGTTGAAACCTATCTCCAATGCAATGGTATTCAGAGGTGTGACCTGTAGGGGTTAATTAAGTCATGAGAGGATTAGTACCCTCATGATTGGGATTATTGCCCTTAAAAAGAGGGTCAAGGGGGCTTGTTCCCCGCTTCCACAATGTGAGGATACATGGAAGGCACCATCTATAAGGAACAGGCCTTCATCAGACGTGGAATCTGCTGGATCCATGGTCTTGGATATCCCAACCTCCAGATCTGTGAGTGATAGCTTCGGTTGTTTATAAATTACCAGTCTAAGATGTTTTGTTATAGCAGCCCAAATGGACTAAGACATTTTTTGCATTTTCCAAAGCACTTTCAAATATATTAACTTAAGCTTTATAGATGACTTAAGCTTTATAATTATATTAAGATGTAGTCTTCTGCTTTATGTTACTACAATGAGGGTTAAGTAAGGCAGATGCTATTATGTCTCTCTGACAGACAAGGAAAACAAGGAACAGAGAGGTCAAGACTTTAAACTCACACAGGAAGACAGCAGGGAAAACTAGGCCTAATATTCTTGCCACTGCACGTGCTGCCTTGACTTTTGGTCATTCCAAGTACAGCCTGGCCTGTTCTTTTCAAAGGAGGGCTAAATGGTTGGGAATTTGCTATTATCACCTGTTAGTTATTTTTCTCTTGAATGCCAGGCCTTAAACTGACGTGCTTTTTGTTCATCATACCCTTGCCTGCCACTCCTAAAAGAAGATCTATGTTTCCCAGAGAAGGCGGCCCACCTTAATTGAGGGTCAGGTACTTTAGTCATGGCTTGATGTCTTTTATAAGCTTAACAACAGTCCTCAGAGGTAGGTGATAAAAACTCTATTTTACAGGAAAAAAAAATTGTCTCCAAAATGTCTAACAATGCTTGGCATGTAGTAAATACTCAATAAATATTTATTAAATAAATGAGGCACAGAGAGATTAAGCTGCTTTCCCAATTCGCACAGCCGGTGGGTAGAGTCGATCCCATTCCCGGTTCCAGGAACTGTGCTGTGTGGCTCCCAACTCTCCTTTGGGTTCCATCTTCTTCGCTACCAGTGCCCCCTTGGACACACAGTAGTGTTCACTCAGGTGTCCATGGACTGAAGGAAGCACCATACATATTTCATTCAAAATAGTCCATATTTGCTGCTTGGGAATTACATTTTCCTATCTGCTGTCTTGACAAGGATGGGTTAGACAAAGAAAGAACCAGAGACAGGAAAACCAGCCAGGAGGATTCATAGCAACATAGAGATAACAGTCTGCACCAGGGAAGCAGCCATGGAGCTGAACTTTAAACTTGGGAAGTGCTGAGGGGTTAGGCACGGCTGGGTTTGCTGGCCTACTGAATACGCAATATTTGAGGGAAGGAGAAGTTGGGTCTGACCCCCAGGTTTTGGGCTTTTGGTAGTTGGGCAGAGAGGCCATTCACTGGGGAGCAAATTAAGCAAAGGAGGGAGGTGTCTGATGAAGAACTGATTTTTGGACAACTTTGTTTGAGGTGTCGGTGAATTGTCAGAAGAGATGTCCAGTGGGCAGTTAAGGGCCAAGATCTGAAAGCTCAGGACAGAGTTAGGTCCATGGAGAGCAGTTTAAGCCACGCTATTGCTGCTTTTATTTTTTTATGTTTATGCTTATTTATTTGTTTGTTAATTATCAGAGAAGAATGTCCCCAACCACTGCAAGTTATGCAGTCAAGTTTCTCACATTCAGGAACATCATAGGGGTCAGAATATCCAGAGTGCAACGGATGAGACTCACCCTGGGAAAACCACCTTCGTGATCATGGTATCTCCCCTGCCAGGTAAGTATATTGCTGCTTTAAAAATAAAAATAAAAGAGGTGCAAATTAGCTACAAACTGGAGCTACAAACACAGCCTCCAGGGTGGCACTAGATAAGCAAGTTGGTAGCATTGACTCTGGGCACTGATGTCTTTTGTGCCTGGGCCAGAGAGAGAGAGAGAGAGAGA
>CAUYQG010156210.1:0-14014 GCA_963574415.1 Tarsius wallacei
AGGTGAGTGGATTGCCTGAGCCCGCGGGTTCCAGACCCGCCTGGGCAAGCGAGACCTCATCTCTACAATAAATCAAAAAATCAGCCGGGCGTGGTAGCGCGCGCCTGTAGTTCCAGTTACTTGGAAGGCTGAGGTGGAAGGATCGCCGGAGCCCAGCAGGTCGAGGCTGCGGTGGCCGGGAGCGGCCACTGCACTCCAGTCTGGGCGACAGAGTGATACTCCAACTCAAAAAAAAAAAAAAAAAATTTTTTAAGGCCAAGCGTGGTGGCTTCCGCCTATAATCCCTGCACTTTGGGAGGCATAGGTGAGTGGATTGCCTGAGCCCATGGGTTCAAGACCAGCCTGGGCAACTTGGCGAGACCTCATCTCTACAAAAATCAAAAAATTAGCTGGGCATGGTGGTGTGTGCCTGTAGTTCCAGCTACTTGGAAGGCTGAGGTGAAAGGATTGCCTGAGCCCAGCAGGTCGAGACTGTGGTGGCCGGGAACATGCCACTGCACTCCAGTCTGGGCAACATAGTCAGACTCCAACTCAAAAAAAAAAAAAATTGGGGGGAGGATTTTTTATATTGTTCTATTTTTTATCTTATTTGTCTAAACTTATGGGTATCCATCACTCAACGCATGTTGTACCCACTAAATAATTTCTCATCACCTACCTCTCTCGCCCTTTCAAGTTATGTTCTTAATTTCACTAAACAAAAATGAAGTGACTGGGCCCTAGATAATCATAAAATTTACATTTCATTTTGTAGTATACAGACTTTAACTTCACAATAAATGCACATACACTTGATCCTGACTGTTCAGTAGTGGAAGAACCCTGAAGCCTGGAATCAGTACACTCTGCTTTCAGAGCTGACCCTGATGCCTGCTAGTTCAGTGACTTCTTAAAAACTCCATTCTCGCATTTGTAGAACTAGGATAAAAATTCCTGCCCATTCCACAAGACTGTCTGTGACGATTAAGTGAAAGAATGTATGAAAATGCAATTAGTAAACCATAAAATGCTAAACAGATGTAAATTATTGTCTTAGGTTCAAAGTTTAGCTTTATTGTTAAATACCTGTAAGATTATGTGACAAGCCATTTAATGTTTTTCAAAATCTGTTTCCTTAGCTGAAAATGGCAGTTTTATGAGTACTAAATGAGATAATACATAAAGAGAGCTTAAGTACTGTGTAGGTGGTAATAAGGACTTGGTAAGGATGACTAGTACTCCTTATTGTCACCTATTACCCATATCAAGATAAAATATGCTTTGAGTTATTCTTCTAATAATTATAATAGATTATTCCAAACCATCCACATGATCAGAGACCTGAATCGGATAGCATACCAGCTACAGCAATGGAACAGATCTTTTCTCTGGTGCTAACTGACCAATATGAAAACTGAACCTTGTCCTTACTAGGTAACTGGGTGAACCAACCTGGACACAAACTGTATAAGCAGATTTCACATGCCAAGAATGTTGTTGCAAAGCCCAAAGATCAGCATCAGTAAATTTTGATGAACAGTACACTGACAAAATATTTGGGTAAGATTTAGTATTGCCTGTTTATTTCTTACAAGGGCACTCCAGTAATGACCTATTTCTTTCTATTTGCTTTTGGTTTTATATCTCCCTGTCCTTGAAAATCTACACTTCGTGCTTCCTTATCACCCATTTCTACAATCGAATGACTTGGGCTGTCGCCAACCAGCTGTCTGAGAAGTGGACAAAGTGGGTCACCCTAGAGGAAAGCCATGTGCTACCTCTCACAGGCTTAATTCGACTTCTCCTACAGCCCTGAGGTCAGATATCTCCAAGCTGTTTATGACCCAAATTCAGATCTGCAACATGCCAGGGAAACCAGACAGCTGTGTGGGGTCGTTCTGGCTCTGAATGATGCTAACCCTTCCTGTGACTTCCTGTTTAGAACAATAAAACAAAACCAAAACACTAAGGTGACTTTCTATTGCAAGTATTCAACATTTGGCAAGTTATAGTGTATAGCATAATGAACAATAGTAATGTAAGCCAAATAGGTATTGTTTTATTTCTCCCTAAGTGTCTAGCACTGTGTGTTCTCAGAAGTCACTGAACCATGGTAACTTCTGATCTTATCCCAACCAGTTGCACAAGTACTGAGAATCAAACACCTGCTTATTTGTTAATGCAATGGAGGGAACTCAATCATTAGGTTTCAAGTGATTCTAAAATATACACACATATTCCATTTCAAACCAAATAATGTATTTTCTTTCATATATGGGTTTGTTGTGACAATAAATTTCCTATTTGAGGAAAACTGTGTGATTTATATACTTTCCCTCACTGTTGATAATTCATTGTTTTTGTTCTAAGGAAACAGGGTAAACTCTGTGAATATTATCAGTCAATGTTTTAAGTTTCAGGAATTGTATGTGGTGTCAATAAATGACTTATCATTTCTCTGGGGTGCAAGACAAGTATTTGCATTTACATCATATTCTAATATAGGAAATCTAATATTAGCATAAACATTATAAGTTAATTATAGACTCTAACCACTCCAATTTTCCCGGAGGAAAGTGTTTTCCCCACTGGTCAAAGGTGGTTTGACTGGGATTTGCTAGACACAGGGTCAATGTCCAAAATGCAGTTGACGCTCTTTTGGTTATATGTCAGCTGTTACCGTGCCACTTCTGGTAGAGTTCCAAAACAGCACAAAAAGGAGAAAAGGAGAAAAACATCCACTTCATCTCAGTGAACACTTAATGAGCAACTATTTGTGTCAGGTACCACATCGGGCACTTAACAAAAAAGACACAATCCGGGAGCAGTGGCTCACACCTATAATCCCAGCACTTTGGGAGTCCAAGGTGAGAGGATTGCCTGAGCCCATGGGTTCGAGATCAACCCAGGCAACTTGGCAAGACCTCATCTCTACAATAAATCAAAAAGTTACCTGAGCATGGTAGTGCATGCCTGTAGTTCCAACTACTTGGAAAGCTGAGGTGGAAGGATCACCTGAGCCCAGTGGGTCAAGGCTGTGGTGGCCATGAGCATGCCACTGCACTCTAACCCGGGCAACAGAGTGAGACTCTGACTCAAAGAAAAAAAAAGACACAACCCCTCTATAATCTGGTCAAACACATACATAGATCAATCAGATAAAGCACAGTAGATGATAAAGCTAAGCACACAGTCATGGGGACATAAAGGAAGAGTTAGAATAATTTTTTCTGAATTTCAGACACATATAACAGCCTACTGAAAGTCATTAACTTCTCAACATGTTAAAAACAAAACTCACAAACTGTCCCCACAAATATCCATAGCAGACTTTGCAGATACCCTGTTCATTTCCTCTGGCCTCCAGAGTCTGCTGATCCTCTATGTGAAAATGGCACTCAGCCAATACCTGAGTGGGTGGGTACACAGTCCAGCTCTCCTCACTCAGGTCAGATAACTCAGAGGCAGGATAATTCAATTACATCTGTTACCTGTTTCACAATGGTCCCATTGAATCTCTACCCATCGAGGACCATTCTGGTAAGAAAAAAAAAAAAGTCAAGTGGAAGCTCCTGGAAATTGCTGTCCTGACCAGGATTAGGAACCAAAAGCAATACCTTATCCTTGCTAGAACTTCAGAGATGAGCTACACCAATAAAGATTTGACTAAAAGGAGGGGTGATGATACCTGTCACATTCCCTTTCAACTTGGCAGTTTTTGACCTATACGGATGTTGGCTGGATCTTGGAGAATAACTATGTACTATCATAAACTTAATTAGGTGACTTCAACTGCAGCTGCTATTTGGATGTGGTCTCATTTCTGGAGCAAATCAAGAGCCCCTGGCACCTAGTATGCCACTATTGATCTGCAAATGCTTCCTTTCCCATACCAATTTGCAAGGACCACCAGAAGCAGTCTGCTTTGACCTGATGCAGCCTCAAGACTATGCCAACTCTCCTGCACTCTACCATAACATAATCTGCAGAGATTATGAAAATCTTTACAGTCCACATAAAATTACACTAGTCCACTGCATTGATGACATCATGTTAATTGGACCTGATCAGGAAGTAGCAAGTACTTTAGATGATTTCATAAGACATTTGTGAATCAGAGAATGGGGGCTAGATCCCCATGAAAATTCAGGGGCCTGTTCCCCAGGTGAAGTTCCTGGGAGTCACATGGTTTGGAACATCTCAAGATATCTCCTCCAAAGTAAAAGATAAGTTGCTGAGCCTGGCACATTCTACCACTAAATAAAATTCACTAGGTTGGACCCTTTTGGATTTAGAGGTGATATATATTACATTTGAGTGATCTACTTAGATCTACTTCCAAATAATCAATAAAGCTGCCAGTTCTGAAGTGAAAGCTGCTCCTCTTTGCAACCCAGCAGACCCAATAATTCTTGAATTGTCTGTAGCACATAGGATATGCCATGAAGTCTTGGGCAAGCAACAAATGGAGAATCACAGTAAAGAACTCAGGGTTTTGAGAAAAATCTATATCTTTTCCACAGATAACCATTCTTCTTTCCAGAAATAGCTCTGGTTTGACACTGGTACTGAGTGCCTTACATATAACCTGAGTTTCCCATAATGAACTGGCTGACCTTCCTAGCCATAAGGCTGCGCGTGCACAGAAGCAATCTATTATCAAGTGGAAATAATATGTAAAAGACTGAGCTCAAGCAGGTCCAGAAGACTCAACTAAGTTACCTAAGCATGTGGCTTACACACCTTCAACATCAACCCCTGGCTCTGATGCTTCAATCCATGCCTATGGTCTCATAGCAGAGCTTCATATTACCCGTTGAATGAGGAGGAAGAAGTTCAGGATGTATTAACAGAGACCATATTCTGGGATAAATTGGAATGGACAGTGGAGCACCACAGTTCCACTCAGGAGTGTTGCTGGATGGTGGTAAAGGAAAATACACCCCAAGCACAAAACCCCATGTGATACATTTGGTTGACCACCTTGTCTGAACTGAGAAATGGTCATAAGAATGGGTTTGCCCTGATGTCCAGAACAGTTAGAATATTGGTAAGAAGAGATCTAGGGAAGAGGTATGCAGACAGATCTCTTGTAAGGGGCACAGAGTGTGAGGGCATTTGTATTTTATGTGAATACCCTCCAAAGAGCATCCATTTCTGAGGAGGCTCTCAATAGCCAGGTAGAAAAATATAACATATACTGTTTCCACCACTCAGTTTCTCCAGGAGACCAACCAGCTACCAGGTACAGACTGATGACAGTGGATCCTAAATTATGGAGGAGGAAAAGATTAGTCCTCATTGAAATAGATATGTATTTTGGGTATGGATTTGCTGACTCTGTGATGCTTTTGCAAGTATCACCATTTGCTGACTGCTTTATTCACCATTACAGCATTCCAACATTGCTCCTGATCAAATAATTCATTTCATAGCCAAAGAAGTGCTGCTCATTCCCATGAAATTTACTGGTCTTACCACATACCCTATCACCCAGGAGCAGTGGGCTTAATTGAGTGGTGGAATAGAAGTCTCTTGCAATGCCAGTTGAGGGACGGGGTTCTGTCAGATCGAAATACTCTTTGAATTAGCAACCAATAGATGGTACTCTCACTTCTATAACCAAAATAGACCAGGCCCAGTAGCTCACGCTGTAATCCCAACGCTTTGGGAGGCAGAGGCGAGGACTGCCTGAGCAGAGGTTTGAGACCAGCCTGGGAAACTTGGCAAGACCTTGTCTCTACAATAAATCAAAAAATTATCTGGGCATGGTGGCATGCACCTGTGGTTCCAGTTATTTGGAAGCCTGAGGCAGAAGGATAACTTGCTCAGCAGTTCAAGGCTGTGGTGACCGTGAGGGTATCACTGCACTCCAGTCTGGGCAACAAAGTAAGATTCCGACTCAAAAAAAAAAAAAAAAAAAAAAAAAAAATACATGGGACCAGGAATCAAGAGGGAAGTGGGAATAGACTCCCTCGATATTAAGCCTAATGACTACTCACAGTTTTGCCTCCCATATTTGCAATTTTCATTTCTTTTGGTTTAGATGTCTTGTTTCCCAAGGGCACAATGTTTTTGCCAGGAGATACAATCATTAGCACTCCACTGAATTGAAAGTTGAGACGGACACCTGACCCTTTTAGGCTCTTTATACTACTGACTGGGATTGCTCCAAATTACTGATGAAAAATCGAGTTACTTCTACACAATGAGGGCAGGGAGGCCTATGACTGGAACCAGGGAGGAACTATATCTGGGATTCTCTGAGGACCCTCTTGATGCTTCCATATACAATGATAAAATTTAATGCAACACTATAGCAACACTGAAGCAACTGAGAATTCAGATGCTTCAGTATTGAAAGATTGGATCCCACTACTAAGCAAATATCCCAATAAACTGAGGGCCCACCTGAGGACCAATGAAACATAAAGAGGAATAGAGAAATTATAAATATCAACCATGTCTTGTGATCCAGTTATAAAAATAAAGACTGTAGTAGCTTTGTCTATTTTTGGTAGCTTCCTATGTATGCATTTGTGTGTGTGAACATATATAGACGCACAAACAAACAGATAAACTATTTTCTTCTCTCTTCTTCTTACCCTTATTTTACACAAGTTTTTCTGGAGGTTAACTTCACAAGGTAGTCTTTAGTAGAATATTCAGGCGAGACTATGACAGAATTTGAAGAGTAGCTTACATGGTTCCAAGATGGGTGGTAAGACTGTCTCCCAGAAATTGATTCAGTGAGTATTAGCACTCCTCATTTTGGGAGAAGGTAAAAATGTCTTCATTCATAATACATAAGACAGTTGATTCCTGCTGGATGGAAACAATACAGCTATTTTTGTTGGTGGTTAGAAGATCAAATACATGTAGGTATCAATGCTGAGTAGCCAAGAGGTAGACTGTGTCAGTTATCAAGCCATTATCTCTCAGTTGCAAGTGCACCCTTCTGTACTATGCTTAATGATGCTGGTTCAGGAACTCTCCAGACCACATTTCTGCTTTGCCAGCTGTCTTCCTGTTAGGCACTGCTAATGGAGCGTTCCAGAAAGCTACTGCAAGTGGGGAGGAGGGTGAAGGGACTTGCGATGTGTTTTCTTTCTGGCTGCTTTCTGTGCCCATGAGCATTACCTTAGCATTATATCTTCACTCTAGAAGCAACATGTTTTTCTCCCATAGTGGCAGCTTAGCTAAGTGTGCAGTTTTCCCTGTACTTTCAGAACCATCCTCATTTTGTCCCAGAGACAATAACACCAGCTGAGCAGTGCCTCATCTGCTAATATCTGAATTTCAGCTCTTGCAGGAAGCTGTACCCAAGCTTCTAAGTTTTAATAATGCCAACCTCTTCTCCTCATTCAACCAGCCTCAAAGTGGTAGCTGCTTGCTGCAACTGTTACTTCTATAACAACTTAGTGTCTTGTTTTGTCCTTTCGGTTACCTGGTTAACAATTTTGTCCCCGGTTAACAATTTTTTGTGTTCAAACTTCTTGGTGTGGTTTCTGTCTCCTGGCTGGATGCTGACTGGTGCAGACACATGCCTAGGATTCCTCCGCTTGTCCCATGCTCTGGTCTAGGCAGGAAATGTATCTCCTATTGCACTACAGTTCACAACCCTTAACACAGCCATTACCACATATTCCCACTAAATGGAAACATCCACATTGATAGATAGATTTCTAAGTTATCCGTCTTGTCATCTCTATTTCCCAGCATAATGTCTAGGAAATAAGGACATTTAGTGAACATTTATTAAACAAATAAAAGAAGGATTTAGGAAGGTTTCCTGTGGGAAAGTGACAGAAGAGCAGGATAGAGGCAGTCACTAGACCAGTGTTTCGCCAACATTCTGGTCTCCAGATTCCTTTACGAGTGATACTGACCTATGTTTAATAAACAGCCCCTAGTCCCCCCCCAAAAAAGAAGAAGAAGAAGAAAACTGATTTGTAGCATCTGCTGATTTCTGTTTTGTAAATACTTCCTTTCTGATCAATTTAAAGCCACCAACATGATGTCATTGAACACAGAGTTGGAAAGACACGTGCACGATTGGTTCTCATGAGTCAGCACCAGCGCCAGCCAGCTCCAGCACACCACTGCCTCGTACTCTTCAATATTACTGAGGGCCTCAAATAACTTCAGATACGTGGGTTATAGCTTTAAATATTAATCTATTTAAAATAAATATATAGAGGAACTCCCCCAAACAGAATGTATTTATTAAAAATTGTGTATTCTTGCGGTTTAAACTAGTCACCTTCAAAGTACTCTCCATTTGCTGTAATACACCTACTGAGATTCTTTTTCCTCTGCTGGGAACAGTTTTTGAGCTCGTCCATTTTGATGCCTTTTAGTGTTTCTGCTGTTTTTTGTTTCATCTCTTCCACATCAGCAAAACGTTTCCCTTTGAGAACACTTGTCATCTGAGGAAACAAAAAAAAGTCACTTGAGGCAAAATCAGGTGAGTGGGGAGAGTGGGGCATGGGGGTTATGCCGGTTTTGGTCAAAAACTGCTGAACACTCACCGCAGTATGGGCAGGGGCACTCATAAACCACCCATCATGAAGTGGGCAAACGCATTGAAAGAATCTCCAAAAAACGAATTCCTCAGGCCTGGCGCAGTGGCTCATGCCCATAATCCTAGCGCTTTGGGAGGCCGAGGTGAGAAAATTGCC
Source organism: Tarsius wallacei (assembly GCA_963574415.1). Classification (NCBI taxonomy): domain Eukaryota; kingdom Metazoa; phylum Chordata; class Mammalia; order Primates; family Tarsiidae; genus Tarsius; species Tarsius wallacei. Next base: position 8,661 of record CAUYQG010156210.1, read on the forward strand.
TGAGCCCAGGGGTTCGACGCCAGCCTGGCCAACTTGGTGAGACCTCATCTCTACAATAAATTTAAAAACTAGCCAGGTATGGTGGTGAACGTCTGTAGTTCCAGCTACTTGGAAGGCTGAGGTGGAAGGATCGCCTGAGCCCAGCAGGCTGAGGCTGCGGTGACCATGAGTGTGCCACTGCACTCTAGCCTGGGTGACAGAGTGAGATTGCAACTCAAAAAAAAAAAAAAAGAATTCCCTCATAGCAACACTAGCTGGTACACTGACGCGATGGGTTCCTAGAACACTTACCTAGAAGGGAAGCCTGTACTCTAAGAGACCTACCCTCCAAAAGATAATTCCAGGTTTTGGGGAGCCTCCTTCATATATAAATGTAGATATAATCTATACCAGGGGTGCCAAAAAGATGTGTACACATTTTAAGAGCTGTTATCTATGTATTAATATTACTTTTCAAAGTCGAATTAAATTACAGTAGGGCATTTGCTCAAAGATGGCATTCATCAAATGAATGCTAGTGCCACCATGCAACAGGCAGGGTGGTCAAAGAAAATGGCAGAAGCACGATTGTCACTCGAGGAGGCAAGACCATTTTGAAGTGGAGTTTGAAATTTGAGAATGCTGTGGAAGTACAACAACAATGGAGGTGTGAGTACGCAACACAGCCTCCAACATGCTGGACAACTGCGGCATTGGGGATGAGTCTGAGATGTGTGGTCCAGTGTGCGGTGTGCACAAGGGAAGATCTTAAAGGCCACGCCCAGCAGTAAGGCCTGCAGTCGTTCACACTGAGGTCAGCAGTCATATGCAGCAAAGACTGAAGTCGTTCACAAGGAGGCCTACGGTCTTTCGCAGCGAGTCCTGCAGTCATTCCCAGGGAATCCTGCAGTCGTTCGCAGCGAAGCCTGCAGGCGTTCGCACGGAGGCTTGCAGTCATTTGCTATCACTAGAAGTGTCTGGACGCTGATGGGAGCCACTGTGAGCACCTCTTGTAGTTGCAGCGTCAGATGTGACTTGCCTTGTCTTTTGTTGTTGGTATATATCGAGTATCACAATTTTAATACAGTTGTTTCCTTTCTTAAAATGTGTACACCTTTCTGGCGCCCTCTGTATACATGCATCTATAGTACTGCATATACCAGTATGCTATAGACTATAGTGGTGAGGCAGGCGCATGGCGGGGCACTGTGCTAGCCAGCGCCAATCGCAGGCCGGCTTAGGCCCAGGGAGAAAGCTGCGGGGCTGTGGAGTCCCGGCAGGGCCCCAGCGGTCGGGCTGAGCTGGCCTCTCCCGGGCACGAGGCCGGAGGTGCACTGCGGGGGAGGGGGGGTGGATCTGGGGAGATGGGCCAGGGGGCGTGGGCAAGGCCAGCCTCTCTTCCCTGACCCCGCCCAGAGGCGGGAGACTCCGCCGCTCTCATTCACTGACCCTCTTCTCCCTCCTTCCGGCTCTCCGGGACAAGGCTGAGCTGCTATCCCCTACCCAGCTGCTCCCGGAAACTCCCCGCGGGTTTCGGTCCCAGGATGGAAGGTCGGGCGCAGGGAAACCTGGGGCTTTCTCTGAAAAGTGGGTTGATGGGACGCCCGTCGTTGACTGAGAGGTGTGGACACCTTGGACTTAGGAACAAATTAGACTTACAGGCAGCTCTCGGAACGGTCTTGCCGCATTTTGGGGATTTAACTATACTGTGTATCTATCTCTAGCTATCTATCCATTTATCTATCTATTTTTCTATCTATTTATCTCTATATCTATCTACCTGCCTATCTATCACTCATCTACATCTGTCTACTATCTATCAATCAACTATCTCTATTTAACTTTCTATTTATCTCTATCTACCTGCCTGTCTATCTAGCAACCATCTATATCTTTCTATCATCTATCTATATCATCTATATCTATCTAACCATCTATCAATCATCTATCTCTATATCTATCTACCTACCTATCTATCTATATCTTTCTATCATCTATCATCTATCTATATCTATTTATCATTTATCTTTATCTCTGTATCTATCTACCTATCATCTCGATCATCTTTCTATTCATCTCTGTCTACCTACCCACCTATCATCTGTATCTATCACCTATCTATTTATCATCTGTCTCTCTATCTACCTGCCTGTCTATCAGCCAATCATCTATATCTGTGCATCATCTATCTATTTATCTATCATCTATGTCTATCCATCTATCAGTTATCTATCTATATTTATCTTTCTATTTATCTGTATATCTTTATATCTATTTATCTTTATATCTATCTGCCTATCTGTCGATAGCTTATATCATCTATCTATCTCTATCTACCTGTATATCTATTTATCTATCATCTATCATCGATCTCTATCTTTCTATCTAACTCTATGTATACCTATGTATCTACCTGTCTATCACTTCTATCTATCATCTATCTATTTTTTATTTATTTTTGAGTTGAAGTCTTACTACATCACCCAAGCTGGAGTGCAGTGGCACGCTCACCACCATCTCAGCGTCAACCTGCTGGGCGCCGGCGACCCTTTCGCCTCAGCCTTCAAAGTAGCCAGAACTACAGGTATGTGGTACCATGTCCAGCTAATTTTTCAATTTATTGTAGAGATGAGATCTCACCAAGTTGCCCAGGCTGTTACCGAACCCATGGACTCGGGCAGTCTGCTCACCTTGGCCTCCAAAAAGTGCTGGAATTACAGGCTTGAGCCACCACACCCGGCCATCTATCTATTTTTTTAAATAGAGAGTGGTCCTGCTGTGTTGCCCAGAGCTGGTCCCAAACTCCTGCACTCAAGCAGTCCTCCTGCCTCAGCCTCCCCAAATGCTGGGATTACAGGTGTGGGCCACCCACACCCAGTCAGCAAATCTCTTTAATGTCTGGATTAATAGAAGACAGCTGGATTTTCCCACCTGCCCTGCATGCATTCTGCTGTGATATTTTGTTTTGATTCGACTATATGAAGAAAATCTTGCCCCATACAAATATGTTGTTAGAAAAAGGAGGAGTATAGCCGGGCGTGGTGGCGTGCGTCTGTAGTTCCAGCTACTTGGAAGGCTGAGGCAGAAGGATCGCCAGAGCCAGCAGGTCGAGGCTGCGGTAGCTGTGAGTGTGCTACTGCACTCCAGCCTGGGCGACAGAGTGATTTTCCAACCCCACCCCCCCCCCAAAAAAAAAAAAAAGGGAGGAGCATGGCCAGGCATGGTGGCTCAGCCTGTAATCCCAGCACTTTGGGAGGCAGAGGCTAGAGGATTGCCTGAGCCCGCGGTTTCGGGACCAGCCTGGGCAACTTGGTGAGACCTCTTCTCTACAATAAGTCAAAAAATAAACTGGGTATGGTTGTGCATGTGCCTGTAGTTCCAGCTACTTGGAAGACTGAGGTGGAAGGATCACCTAAGCCCAGCAGGTCGAGGCTGCTGTGGCCGTGAGTGTGCCACAGCACTCCAGCCTGGGCAACAGAGTGAATCTCCAACTCAAAAAATAAAAAGAAAAGCCAGGCTCGGTGGCTCAGCCTGTAATCCCGCGCCATGGGAGGCTGAGGTGAATGGATTGCCTGAGTCCACCCAGGCAACTTGGCGAGACCTCATCTCTACAATAAATCAAAAACTTAGCCGGGCGTGGTAGTGCGCGCCTGTAATTCCAGCTACTTGGAAGGCTGAGGCGGAAGGATTGCCAGAGCCCAGCAGGTCGAGGCTGCGGTGGCCGGGAGTGGCCACTGCACTCTAGTCTGGGTGACAGAGTGAGACTCCAACTCAAAAAAAAAAAAAAGTAAAAAAATAAGAAAAAGAAAAGGGAGGAGTGTGTATTTTTCATAGCCTTTTCAGATAATTGTGGTATTTTTCTTTGACATATTAAAACCCAAAAAGTGGTAGTTTCTTTTTTTTTCCATCAATTTTTTATTTTAAAGATGTGGAGTACAATTCAGGGTTAAGTATACAAATGTTCATTAGGCAGGTACCCTTGTTGATGAGTGTGTGTCCCCCCTCTCCCCCAGCGGAATCCCATAACTGCCAATCCTACCTCCGCCCCCACCCGCCATTTCCCACTATTGTCAATCCTTTTCTTATAATATTACGATAATTGTTCAAGGTCTGCGTATGAGTGAGAACATGTGATACTCAGTTCTTTGTTTCTATGATAGATCACTCAGTATTATAGACTCTAAAAAAAGTGGTAGTTTCTTAAAAGTTAGTTATAAATTGGAATCTGAAGGCATACAATTAACTTTTAGAATCCTATTACAATAAGATCCACTGGTTTATCTTGCATTTTGAGTGGGTCTTTTACCCATGCATGATTTTGTAATGTAAGACTTTGGTCATCTGAAAACTGTTGGTTCACTGAGTTATGCAGACCTTCCAAATGTTGACATAGTTCATTAGATAATGCCAAAAATTACATTCACTAATATCACCATTAATCTCAACAGTAAAGTCTTAAAGTACTGACACGTTATCAGGCTCAAAGTGGTGGATACAAGTTTTCAAAAAGTCTAATTTTCATTCAAAATTTATCATTGGCAATAAATATTGTCAGTTATTTTACTTGAAATGACAGGCTCACTTTGTGCATTTTTGAGATGATATCTGCCAAATATCCAAGTCCTAACCACCATTTCTTTACACCATTAGTGCAACAGTCAACATGGTCAAACAATATTGTAAGATTACACCATCTTAGTATTATAGTACAAATAATTCTGATCTCACAGATTCCAGAAAGGATCTTCCCAGACTTTCATAGATCACATCTTGAGAACAGCTGGACAAGACAACTGAAAAAAATATCAAATCCCAAGTGCTCTTCTGGGAAGTTTGCACCTGTATAAGAGCCACATACATGGGAATGATGGGACCTTTCTTTCCTCCTCTAGAAAGATGTTTCCCCAGTTCACTATGCTAGACACAAAAAAAGAAAGAAAAAAAGGAAAGAAGGAGAATGTATTGACAGCTATATTAAACAAGTCGCTCATGTTCACAGTCTCTCCTGGGGAGGCAGCTTTAGGCTGCTATGACCGCACATGAAATCATACAAACCCTTCATAGCATTCGCCATCCGCCTCATTCCCAGCCATGACTTTGAACTGAGGACATCCAGTACAACGGCTCGTAGAGCCAGGATGGGCCGGGCTTGGTGGCTCAGCCTGTAATCCCAGCACTTTGGGAGGCCGAGGTGAGTGGATTGCCTTAGCCCGCGGGTTCGAGACCTGCCTGGGCAACTTGGTGAGCCCTCATCTCTACAATAAATCAAAAATTAGCTGGGTGTGGTAGTGCGCACCTGTAGTTCCAGCTACTTGGAAGGTTGAGGCGGAAGGATCGCCGGAGCCCACAGCAGGTCGAGGCTGCAGTGGCCGGGA
>CAUYQG010156211.1:0-21191 GCA_963574415.1 Tarsius wallacei
TTTGGGTTACTGGATGTGTGTGTTTTTGAGTTTCTTATTGTGCTATATTCTCTGTTGATTCTGTGCTCTGCTGTTCTCTTGGGAAGTTTGTGGTTATTGTTTTTTTTTTCTTTCTTCTGTGCTTAATACCTTTTTAAGTCTCCTGTGGAGCTTGTCTGGAAGCTGCATAATCTCTTAGGGATTGGCTGTCTGGGAAGGACTTTAATTCTCTATCACTGATGAAGCTGAGCTTGACTGGATAGGAAATTCTTGGTTTAAATTGTTTATCTTTGAGGACTTTGAATATAGGGCTCCAGTCCCTTCTTGCTTGTAGTGTTTCTGCCCATATATCTGCTGCTATTCTGAATGGTTTTCCACGGAGGTAATCCAAGAAAACTTTCCCCATCTCACCAGAGATTTGACCAGTCAAGCACAAGAGATACAGAGAACTCCCACAAGACATCAAATGAGAAGAACAACCCCTAGAAACATAGTAATTCACCAACACAAAGTGGGCACAAAAAAATCCTAAAGGCAACAAGAGAGAAAGGTAAGACTAACTACCAGGGAAAACCAATCAGAAAAGCAGCAGACCTATTGGCAGAAACACTACAATCAAGAAGGGACTGGAGCCCTATATTCAAAGTCCTCAAAAATAAACAATTTCAACCAAGAATTTCCTATCCAGCCAAGCTCAGCTTCATCAGTGATAGAGAATTAAAGTCCTTCCCAGACATCCAATGCCTAGGATATTATGCAGCTTCCAGACCAGCTCCACAGGAGACACTTCAAAAGGTAATCAGCACAAAAGAAAGAAAAAAAAAAAGAATGACCAGACACTTCCCAAGAGAACAGCAGAGCGTGGAATCAATAGAGAATACAGTGAAACAAGAAACCTGAAAACACACACATACAACCCCAAAACCAAAAGAAAACAAGCAAACAAAGAAAAAAAGTTATAAGAACTTCATGACAGCAATAAACAATCACATTTCAATAATCAGCCTAAATGTGAATGGACTAAATGCACCACTAAAAAGACACAGAATGGCATACTGGATAAGAAACCATGACCGAATTATCTGTTGCATCCGGAAGACTCATCTCAACACAAGGCACACACACAGACTCAAAGTTAAAGGATGAAAAACAAATTTCCAGGCAAGTGGATTACTAAAGAAGGAAAGGGTTGCGATCTTAATATCAGACAAAACAACCTTTAAGCTATCAAAAATTTAAAAAGACATAAAAGGACACTACATAATGATAAAAGGTTCAATCCATCAATAAGAAATACCCATCCTAAACATATGTGCACCCAACACAGGAGCACCAGCATTTATAAAGCAACTACTAAGTAAGGTAAAAAAAAGATATTGACCCTAACACTACTAAAGCAGGGGAATTGAATACCCCACTAGATAGATCATCAAGGCAAAAAGTCAACAAGGAGATCCAGAACCTAAACTTGACACTTTACCCAATGGAATTAATAGATATCTACAGATTATTCCACCCAACAACCACAGAATATACATTTTACTCATCACCACATGGAAGGTACTCCAAGACTGATCACATCCTTGGCATTAAATCAAGCATAAACCAATTCCATAAGGTTGAAAACTAGTCATGCACATGCTCAGACCATAGTGGAATAAAAATAAATATCAAAATCAATAACATTTCACCAAAGCCCACAAAGTATGGGAAACTAAACAGCATGATGTGAACAACTACTGAGTCAACACTGAAATCAAAGCAGAAATTAAAAGATTCCTGGAGACAAATGAAAATAAAGAAACATCTTACCAAAACCTCTGGGATGCCATCAAATCAGTTCTACGAGGGGAATTTATATCTCTACGAGCACACATCAAGAAAATGGAAAGATCACAAGTGGAGAGCAAACAAATCACCAAAGGGAGCTGGAAAGAGAAGATCACCAAAACTTCAACTTTAGCAGAAGAATCCTAATCACCAAAATAAGAGCCCAAATATGAGAAATAGATGAGAAAAATATCATAGAAAATATCAACAAATCAAAAAGCTGGTTCTTTGAAAGAATTAACAAGAATGATAGACCCCTAGCCAGAATGACCAAGAAAAAGAGAGAAAAAACCCAAATAAGCACAATCAGAAATATAAAAGATAAAATCACTACTGACCCTGAAGAAATACAAATGATTATCAGAGATTACCATGTACAACTTTATGGAAACAAACTTGAAACCTAAATGAAGTGGAGGACTTTCTGACATCACACAACCACCCCAGGTTGAAACAAGAAAACATTGAGACACTAAATAGACCAATAACAGTCCAGGAAATTGCCTCTGTCATACAAAAACTATTTAGAAAAAATAGCCCTGAACTGGATTGTTTTCCAGCAGAATTCTACAAAACGTACAAGGAGGAGCTGATACCAATACTTTTGAAAGTATTCCAGGCAATTGAGAAAGGTGGGATTCTCCTCAAATCATTTTACAAAGCTAACTTCACACTGATACCCAAACTGGGTAAAGATCCAACAAAAAAAGAGAACTACAGGCCAATATTCCTTATGAACATAGTTGCAAAAATGCTTAACAAGATTCTAGCAAATCGGATATAATAATAATAACCACCTGATTATATCATTAGATGCAGAAAAACCTTTTGATAAAATTCAGCATTGCTTCTTGATAAAAACCCTCAAACACCTAGGTGTGTGGATGCCATCTACAGTAAACCCACAGGCAGAATATTGCTAAATGAACAGAAACTGGAAACATTTCCCTTGAAAACTGGAACAGGACAAGGCTGCTCACTCTCACCTCTCTTGTTTACCATTGTGTTGGAAGTCCTAGCTCAGGCAATTAGACAAGAGAAAGAAATCTGGGGTATCCAAATAGGAAAAGAGGAAGTCAAGTTATTCCTCTTTGCTGATGGTATGATCCTATACCTTGAAAATCCAAGAGAATCTGTCAAAAACCTGCCTGCACTGATAAAGGACTTTGGCAAAGTCTCAGGGAATCAGATAAATGTGCAAAAGGCAGTTGCATTCCAATACAACAACATTAGCAGGTAAAGACACAAATTAAAAGCAAAATCTCATTCACAATAGTCACCAAAAAAAAGTGAAATACTTTGGCATCTTCCTAACTAGAGATGTGAAAGACTTTTACAATGAGAACTACAAAACACTGCTCAAAGAGACACAAGAAGACACAAACAAATGGGAAAATATTCATTCTATGCTCATGGATAGGAAGAATCAATATTGTTAAAATATTTATCCTACCAAAGGCAATCTACAGATTCAACACAATATCCATTAAGTTGCCAACATCAGTCTTCTTAGACATGGAAATGACAATACAGAAATTCAAATGAAAACAGAAATGACCACAAATAGCCAAAACGAAGAAACGAAGAAACGAAGCAGGAGGTATTACACTTCCAAGATTCAAACTTCACTATAAGGCTACAGTAATCAAAACAGCCTGGTATTGGTACAAGAACATGCACGTAGACCAATGGAACAGGATAGAGATTCCAGAATCAAAGCCTCAATCTCTTTCCACCAACTTATCTTTGACAAAGCCTCCAACAACCACCACTGGATAGAGGAGAACCTATTCAGTAAATGGTGCTGGGAAAACTGGCTGATTTCATGCAAAAGATTGAAACAGGACCCCTACCTATTACCATACACAAAAATTAACTCTAAATGGATCAAAGACCTAAATGTAAAACCCCAACCTATAAGAGTCTTAGAAAATGCAGGAGACACCCTTATGGAAATTGGAACTGGCAACCAATTTCTATTCAGAACCCTATATGCCCATACCTTAAGAAATAAGATAGACAAGTGGGACCTCGTCAAACTAACAAGATTCTGCAAAGCAAAAGAAACCATCAAGAGAGCAAGGAGACAGCCCACAGAATGGAAAAAAAAAATATTACCAAGTGTATATCTAACAAAGGTCTGACATCTAGGATCTACAGGGAACTCAAAAGCGCCAAAAGGAAAAAAACAAACAAACAGCCTTATTAAAAAGTGGGCAAAAGACATGAATAGACACTTCTCAAAAGAATATATGCAGGCAATCAACAGACACATGAAAAAGTGCTCAGCCTCACTCATCATCAAAGAAATGCAAATCAAAACCACACTGAGATACCACTTAATGCCCACAAGAATGGCCACCATTAATAAAACAAACAACAGCAGATGCTGGCGAAGATGCAGAGAAAAATGAATGCTTCTACACAGCTGATGGGAATGCAAACTAGTGCAACCTCTTTGAAAGACAGTGTGGCGGTTTCTGAAAGAACTAGAAATTGACCTTCCATATGACCCAGCAATTTCCCTATTGGGAACATACCTGGAGAAACTCAAATCATTCTACAAAAAAGATACCTGCACCCATATGTTTGTTGCAGCTCTATTCACAATAGTAAAGACATGGAACCAATCGTGTTGCCCATCTAAGCTGGACTGGATTTTAAAAATGTGGTACATATACACAATGGAATTTTATGAAGCCATAAATAAGGACAAACATATGGACTTTGCAGCAACCTGGATGGTTTTAGACTCAAACATACTCAGTGATCTAGCACAGAAACAAAGAACAGAGTACCTTATGTTCTCACTCATAAGTGGACCTTGAACAATTATAATACTATAAGAAACGTGTTTGGCAGTGGTGGGAAACTGTCAGGGGAGGGGAGGTGGGATTGGCAGTTGAGGGAAATGGGTAGGGGAAGGAGGGGCACACCTCATCAACAAGGGTACCTGCATAAACAACGTTTGTATACCTAACCCTGAATTATACCCACCATCTTTATAATAAAAAAAAATCTGGACAAGTGTTCTTCCTAACCATGATCAGTTTTTTAAAAAAATTATTATTTAAAATAGCCCTGGCCTGGTTCAGTGGTTTACACCTGTAACTCCAGCACTTTGGGATTCTCTGGTGGTATGCTTGCTTGAACTCAAAAGTTTGAGGAGACCAGTCTTGGGCTACATGGCAAGACCTTGTCTCTACCAAAACAACAGCAACAACAGCAACAACAACAACAACAACAGCAAACCCCAAAATCATTTTTTCAAAAAGGTGTGGTTCGACTTCAAATCAAAAATAAATAAATAAATAAAAATGTGTCCTATAGTCTACTTGCCAATAAATAAAGGTACCCTGAAAATAATAAAGATTATAGAATGTAAAACTGTCTTGTGTATTTAAAATCTTTTGCATATACATTGTAGAGTCAGGTTATCAATTCCATCAACAAAGATGACTGGAATGTTGATTGGGGTTGTTTTAAAATTACAGATCACAATCACTTAGAGGAAAATTGACATCTCAAATATATTGAGTTTTCTGATTCATAAATGTAGTTTATCTCTAAATTTATTTCTGTCTTTATTATTTTTGTGCTCAACAGGTAGATTACCACTCTGCCTTAATATTCCCTTTCTGCTTTTACAGAACCTCAAGATCAATTGGAAAGGAAAGATTGGGCTCTCAGATCTTTCTTGGCTATGTACACAACCCTTTAGATGCTTTGTCTTCTAGTGTCTCAGTATTATGTTGAAGCTTTTCAAAGTTTCCTATGAACATTTCATTCCACAGCTTTGGTCATCTTCTTGTTTGCTCCAACTGTTATGTACTTCTGGTAAGTTATTGGTAAGTTGCGATATTATTTTTTAAAGTACTACTTTTATTTTTTAACTAATGTCCACCTGAAATTATTTTCTCAATGATCCAGATCAGGTCAGCTGTATTTCAGTTCAAATAAATATAAGATCTGTGAATGAAGATTTTCAAAGAAATGCCAGAGATGTCAGATAATGTCAATTTTCTGTGAATAAGTTTTAAGGTGATTCCAACCAATTCTACCTCCATCAATGGTTGTTAAGCACTATTTTTCATGGAAACTATGATTGTGAGTCTTTTGACTTTCAGAATTACCATATAGTTGAGAGAGGGGAATGGGACTAGGATGAGTTTAAACATTACAAAGCTTACTGTTCTTACTGAGATATAGTCCTTTTTTCTTGAATACATTCCCCGAAGATTATTGCATGCTTTATTTAATTTTCAAAGTTCTGAAAATGTTGACATCAATTTTTGCCCACATTTTAATTGGTTCTAAGGACAGATTTTTGGAATTACTGGTCAAGCTCCATGAAAAGGAAACCACTGAGAAAGCCAGAGAATAGGGTTTCCTTCTTGGGCCTAGTCAATAGCACATCTTTCAAATTCCCAATTTTAGCCTCGGCATCTGCAGCTTCACCCAGAATGGAGTGACATCAGGGATAATCACTCCTGTCAGTGGAAACTCAAATCTCTTACTACAGTATAGCTTCACCTATGAGATTTTAGTACATGTCCCCATATGTGGGTTATTGTGTAACTTTTACCAAGCTGAGACCAGTTCTTTATTATGTTTTTCTTGCAGCAAAGAGCATGACAAATATCTTTTAGCCTTTCTTATCTTTTGGAGGCAACTATTCAAGTTAAAGCAAAAACAGACATCTAGTGTAGTGGTTAATTGCTCAGACTGAACCCAAACAATTTTATTTTGAAGTCAATTTTCATACTGTGTGACCTTAAAGAAACCAATGTGTCCAAAAGTGTCTAAGACCTTTCACTGAGTGTCTTGGTTATGCTATCTTGAAACAATAGTTTCTTCCTTAAATGACAGTGATAATTATTTTGTTGATATTTGAAAACATTTTGCACTTAATTCACCTTAACCAAAACGGTTGAACAATAGTTAAAAAAAAAAAAAAAAGCACAGATCCTAATAATGAAGTTATAATTTAATTCAACAAGTTGCAGCTTCAACATTTTCTCTTTTAAATACTCCAAAACAAAGTGAGTACACGCAGTATGACTGCTACCAGTATCTTTAGTAAAGGCCAGACACCAGAAATAGACAAAAGATGTGATCTCCAGTAAGGAAGTAGAGAAAGGAAAATAAAAGCAAGAAAGAGAAAATCAAGAAGAAATTGCTTTTTTTTAATGAATTGGGTTGCTCTTTCATAGACGTTAATCCATTCATTTCCTACAATAAAACTACAAAGTAGCTATGCTTGTCATTCTATTTCATATGAATATGAAGTTCAGAGTTCAAAAAATGCATTTCAGAACACTTGTCTTGCAAGCTGGGAACTCACATTTGAACACAAGTCTTCTAACTTGAGCATGTTTTGCCGAAGTAAAGTACCTAGCCTAACTCTTATTTTTCTCAGAAAAAATAGGTGAGATAGTGTCCAGTGATCTTTTATTTTTCTAGTTCTCATCTTTAATATCATAAAAAGTCATCATAGTGTGGAGGAAATTAAACTTTTTTCTCTTTTTAATTCAAACACAATGCCCAGATACTCCAAGACTTCTTAAATTACTATATTTAACTTCTTCTTCTGCTTCTTTTTTTTTTTTTTTTTTTTGAGTTGGTGTTTCACTATGCTGCCCAGGCTGGAGTGCAGTAGCATGATTATGGTTCATTGCAGCCTGAACCACCTGGGCTCAGGCAATCTTTCTGCCTCAGCCTCTCGAGTAGCTAGGGCCACAGGTGCATGGCTCCATGACCAGATAATATTTGGGATTTTTGTAGAGATGAGGTCTCACTATGTTGCTTAGACTAGTCTTGAACTCCTGGACTCAAGCAATCCTCCTGCCTTGGCCTCCCAAAGTACTGGGATTATAGGTATGAGCTACCGCATCCAGCCTTAACTTCTTTTTTTTTTTAACTTTTATTTTAAAGATGTGGGGTACAATTGACGATTAGGTATACAAGTGGTCATTGTATTAACTTCTAAATTAGTCTTAAATTATCCCAGCTTACACAATTCCTACTAAACACCAATTTATCTAACAAAGACTGTCAAAACTGATTTGGTATAACAAACAGTAGCATTTTTTTTAATGCCTTGTGTGAATGGAGTCTGATTGTTGTTAAATTGTTAAACAGCCTTTCTGAATGTAATTTTATATTTTACCAACATTTAAAGTTCAAAACTATCTAAGGCTCTGTTTTAAAGATTTGATTTTCAAGAACATCTATTTATTCTCTTTTGAGGGAAGTGACATTTATTGTAGAGTTCAGGGCTCCCCCATTGGCTCTTTGCAAGACCTTGTGCAATCTCAGTCCATTTATTCTCTTAAGCTAGTTCCCAAGGTGAAAGGAAGAAATGTTTACTACATGTATAGCTTTAAATTTGTTATGATAACTGAGCTAATACTGAGAGTGTTTTGAAATTATGGAATAAAATACTATATTCGTGTCGCGAATGTGATCAGTCCTGCAGTAGCTGTAAAAGAGTATACACAATAGATAATGTGGTTGGAACTAATCCAGTGAGTGTGATAAATCATCATGTGATTCAAACTCATGGCGATTCTTGATTCTTTATTTTTGGCCATTATATGAACCAGAACAAAGGTCAAAGCAAGTATAAATCTACCAATTACCAGAAATAAATCATCAAAACTAAGTGTGTTATTTTCAAATTACATTAATACTCACTTCTACTATTTCTCTTCACTGCTCTGTCTCTCTACCAGAATATATTAAGAAAGATTGTATTGGGAGAAAAGCAAATAAGAAAGGATTAACATATCATGTCAGATATTTTCCCCTTGATATTAAGAAATAAAGCAAACTTCAACTCTCAATACGTAAAAGTATATAAGCATTTGGTAATCATAAATTCACGTTATTTCCTCTTTTTCAGGAATGAGCCAGAGTGACAGTGGTGGTTGTTTGAGTGTTTTGTTAAGGAATTTTAGTCTTAACCAACAGTCTTACATAGTCTTAAAATCAGAGGGACAATCAATGGTCATTGGGTGGCTACTTTTATGACACAGAAATCTGCAAAGGGTACTTTATTTATTTCCCACCTACTTATTTTATAGTACTAAGGGGCTAAGGATATTACTAGCCCCATTTTGTAAATAATATAAGTGAGACTTAGAGTGATTTACTCAAGGCTATAGACTAGAGAACTGTCATACTAGGGTCATACTCAGAAAAGCTGACTATTAATGACATAAATGTAATCACTTTGCCATGCTGCCTAATGTTTATGGCTATGTAAAAAGAAATCATGTAATTCTTGTTATGAATTAACCAAACATAGTCATTGCCAATGATTCTTAAAGTGTGGTCCGAATCAATCTCAGAAGAAGAACTTTTATTTTTTGTTTTGTTTTATTTTATTTTATTTTACTCAGTCTCTCAAGAGCACATAATAGATTTTCCAGAGGCTATATGATGTGTTATATCACAACAGAGTAAATGCCAAAAAAGATACAAGAACCAGTCTGTCTTCTATTAAACCAGACATTAAAGAGAATTATCAAAATATAAAACAGTGCTACTCACCTCACTAAATTAGATTTGGTTTTGAAACTATAACTATTAGCCGGGCTCGGTGGCTCAGCCTGTAATCCCGTGCCTTGGGAGGTTGAGGTGAGTAGATTGCCTGAGCCCGCGGGTTCGAGACCCACCTGGGCAACTTGGCGAGACCTCATCTCTACAATAAATCAAAAAAAAAAAAAAAAAATTAGTCGGGCGTGGTAGCGCACGCCTGTAGTTCCAGCTACTTAGAAGGCTGAGGCAGAAGGATCGCTGGAGCCCAGCAGGTCGAGGCTGCGGTGGCCGGGAGGGGCCACTGCACTACGGTCTGGGTGACTGAGTGAAACTCCAACTCAAAAAAAAAGAAAATATAACTATTTTCCTAGAATATATGCTATTTATTTTAAGATATAATGAATTTATTTTTAAATGAATAAATAAAAACTTAAACTTTCTAAGTTTTAATTTTTAATGCAGTAAGTGTTGATAGGTATAACCCATATAAACAACAGCACTTTGAGAAGTCCAATATTTTTTAAGAAAATGAAAGGGTTCTGAAACCACAATGTTTGAAAACTACTGCTATAAGACTTTTCAATTAAATACCACCTCCCCTGCCTAGGTCAAGTTAGCTAAATCTTCAGAAAGTCTAGATACTTTTTTAAAACAATGTATCTGCTTGGATCGATTTATGGTCTACATGTAACACCTTTCTATACTATCCTTCCCAAATTTCATTCTGAAAAATCTTCTTTTAAAGTGTTTTATAAAGTCTGATGTTGTCTGCCTAAGGTTTGAAAAGGTCTGTAGTTCAAACTCAGTGGGGTGGTTTTTCATTCTTTATAATGCAGGATTAAGTTGGTTTTGATCTGATACTCAGTTCTTTATAATAACCCACTGAGTACATGAAACTAAATGAGAGAAACTGTATTGAGCCATGGTGCTCTTGAAGTTTTCATAACTTTATGTTGCTAGGAAACAACTTTACTATCAGCTCAGAGTTTAAACTTAAGTGTCTGCTTCATTTAAAGTCTGGCTTCGAGGCAGTATAGATTGCATTGAGCATTGGGGGCGGGGTGGGGGGGGGAAGCAAAAGCAAAACCAATTACTTTCTAAAAGCAACAACAATGCTAAAAGTCTTGAAAAAGGAGAGCTGTGTGTACTATGTTGCCCAGGCTATGTTTGTAATTATATCCTTTGGAAAGTATTGCTAGAGGCATTGTCTTTCTGCTAACTCATAAAGCTGAAGTCCAGAGTAGAAACAAAGATCACTCAGGTTCAAAGTGTTTAGAAACTGAGAGTGAGAATTGAATGATGACATCTCAGCCTTTGAGGAGGGAGCAAGGAAGAGGTAATACATTCTATGCTGTTGACCTGCATTCTAATTTATTCTTCTTATGCAAAATTATTACTTTACAGAAATATTTTATGATGTATGCAGGACATATATTAGACTCTTCCTACTGCCCCTTTCCTAATTGTTTCATATTTCGGCATGTTATGATCACTCTATTATAGGATAGAGAAACAACATATATTGTATTGGACATTTTTTTACACTTTTTATGTGAAGAGTAGACTAGTACCATATTTTCAAAGCACATCTCCTTAAATAAACTAATACTAACATGTCTACTGTTCCAAAAGGGAGAAAAATAAATTTCCATGCCAGTGAATGGAATGTCACATGACCACTGCCCAACAAAAGCAAGGTGTGTTACTATTTTTATGTTAAGTCCAAGTCCTAAAAAGCTGAGTGGTTTCTACTGTTTCACAGCATTTCCACATTTGTACTCTTGAGAAGTTTGCAAATTAATAACAACAAAAAAAAGTCAAAAAAATTTTTTTAAAAAAACGAAGGGCTAGAAGAAGATTTTACAGTCTTTCAGGAAAGGTAACTAATTTGCCTGAATATTATTTTTCGAGTCTCTCATTTTAAGTTTGTTTCTAAAGAAGAGACTGTTTTTAATAGTCCTTCACCTGGGGAAAGTACTGTGACTCCTCAATATTCACTGACTTCCTGCTGCGGACTGCTTTGGAATTCAGCTCTGGTCTCGCCCTGGGTAGCCCATGAGGTGAGTGGTGCACCAGCACCCCCGTATAAAGATGGGCTGAATTGTGTGTCTCCCTCCTGCCCCCTCCCCCTCCCCCGCAAAGGCAAGAATGTAACGGCGGTCCTTCATTGCTCAACATTATCCATCATTACTGAGTCATGATCCCTGACCCACCTTGAAATCTAGGGGGTGACATTTTCTTGTCTTTGGGTCTCCACATGAATTACCAGTTTATAACGTAGCCTCTCTACTGACACCGACATTTTACTTGTATGGCTTTGGCTCCAATCCTACTTCCCCATCCTCTACGCCTACCCTAAAGTTATTATCCTTAATTCAGTCTGCTATTGGTTCTCTGATTAAATACCTTAGATCAGGGGTCCTCAACACCGGGGCTGCAGACAGGTACCAGTCTCCGGGCTGCTAGGAACCAGGCTACGCAGCAAGGGGCATCAGAATCTCATAGGGGCATGAAACATATTGTGAACTGCGCATGCGAGGGATCTAGGGCATGCGATCCTTATGAGAATCTAGTGCCTGATAATCCGCACCCCCATCCCCTCTTACCCCCAACGCTTGCCCATACAGCCACACCTGAGGATGGAAAAACTGTCTTTCACCAAACCAGACCCTATGCTAGAAAGGTTAGAAACTGCTGCCTTACTTAGACTTTTTGATCTGAGATAACATATTCTCTATTTCAGGACCAATCTTTACCTTTGTTATCCTTTCTACCAAATAAATTGAATCCTTGTGTCTGGATCTTTATGTATATATTTCTCATTTAGAATGTTTGCTCCTTTTTTTGAGTTGGAGTCTCACTCTTGTCACCCAGGCTCAGGTGATCCTTTCACCTCAGTCTTCCAAGTAGCTGGAAGTACAGATGCACGCCACCACGCCTGGCTAGTTTTTGTGATTTATTGTAGAGATGGGGGGGGTCTCACCAAGTTGCCCAGGCTGGTCTCTAACCTCCAGACTCAGGCAATTCTCTCACCTCAGGCTCCCAAAGTGCTGGGATTACAGACTGAGCCACCGTGCCCAGTCTAAAATATTTGTTCTTAGTTTGTGTAATCTACTTGTCGAAAGATCATACAACACAAATTGTGGATTTTTCTCTTACACTTTATAATTCATAAATTTCCATGTTTATTTTCTCAGAAAAATTTTATTTCAGTTTTACTACATAATTGAAATTCCATTTGGGTAATGAGATAATACTTATTGATTAGCTTTCATAATTCTATAGTCTCAAATAAAACAGAGTTGAATTAAGGTCTAGTCTTTTAATGTAGTCCCATAAAAATTGTATAGCTTTCCTTTTTTAAATCTCATTTTATACAGGCAGACAAGATATTCAAAGTTGATTATATGAATAAAAATTCACTATAAAAAAGTACTTAAATCTATCTTTAGTTAATAGGACAATATTTTAAAAGCTGACTTCAAATATTGGAGCTTGGTCTTGTAGTTAGGTAGCAATTAGTAATTAGTAGTTAGCATTTGTAGTGTGGACATGTACAAAATATTTGCTTGAACATGAAAAATGTCATCTTTTGTTTTTGATAGTCTTGGAAGATGACTGAAATTAATGTGACTGAGCTATTTTTTCCTAAAATAAAATAATTTTTTCAGAACTATGGGAAAGAGATTATGATGACTTTAAAAACTCTGACTCAAAACTTATCTCCTGCAGTAAGCCTTCTGAGATAAATCTATCATGTCAGAACTCCACTTTTGTATTTTGCTCTTTGGTTCCACTGTGCAGTGCTTTGCCTTCTTATTAATTGCTTTGGTAATCTTTCTTAACTGCTATCATGTTAGCAAGCCCTCAGAGAATTCTCTTTTCTTGGATCATAAGACACGGATCTCTCTGTCAGTGGTATTATTCTTTAGCCTGGACAAAGCATTCTGTATACAAAGCTGTTCAATTAGGGCTACTGTGGGATTATGTTTCCATTCATATAAAAATGAGCTGTACTGGGAAACAGTTGTAAAAAAATGCAAAAATATTTTTGTTTTACTTATTACTTTTAAGTAACATTTAAGGGGAGTGGGCTGAGTGAAATGATACTAAAGTGAGCCTCAGATCATATTTTTATATTTTTTATCTGCTAATTTTAATGCTGTAGTTTAATTTAAAGAAGTAGTGTTGTAATTGGGAGGAGAAAGGGCAATTTTTTAAAAATCCAGATCCTTTAGTCCATGTACACAATTCAGTTACCTTTCTCTTTTTAGTTAAATATTTTAAATTGTCTACAAAATAAGCTGTTTATATTGCCCATTAAATCTCATGAATTATGGCTACCTGCTTTTCGAGTTTTTAAAAGTAACTCAAGGCCCTTTGCTTTATCATTACCTTGCTGAATCCCTTGTTTTATCTGCTAACTCTTTCTTCCTTTCCATTTAATTTCTCCATTTGTATTAATATGTAATCTAGTTAATTACAGGTTGAAGAGATACCTTTTCTAAATTCTTTTAGTGTTTGAAGACAATGAAAAACTTTAGACAATGTTTTCTCTTATTAACAACAATATTACTAGGTCTTACTCCAAATCTTAGTTTAAAGTAGTATCTAGCATAGCTGTATTTATTGTCTTTATTTTACCTGAGCAATGTGTGACTAACAAGAAGGTTTGCTTACACTTTTTTTAAATTAGGAAATTGAGCAAAATTCTGCTGTGTACATAATCAAGTAAGGCACTATGTTAAGCCTTTTACGTATTCCAAATTATTCAATCCTAACAAAAGTAACTGTTCCAAAGTCCATTGTTGATTCTTTTTAATTAGTGGGTTGAATTTATTTTGTAGCTATCAGACAAGTTATTTATTTTCACAATAGTTATGTTATAGCTTGATTTATTTTTTCTTCAATCATCTTCCTTTTGTTTTTTAATGTAGATCTACCTTGTGACCAATATCGTTTTCATACTGCCTGAAGAAAATCTTTCAACATTTCTGGTAGGGCAGGTGTTAAATTATGCCCCAAATTGACAGACAAAATGGACTCTCCATGACTAACTGAAGTCTCAAAGTTAAAACAGAGCTAGGCAGTCATAGCTAGATGAGGCAGCAGTCATGTATTTTGTGTTCTAGAAAAGATGTAGTAGCCCATGTGCAATGGCTCACACCTGTTATCCCAACACTTTGGGAGGTCAAGGTGGGAAGGTTGCTTGAGCCCAGGAGTTCAAGACCTGCCTAGACAACATAGTGAGATCTCATCTCTACAAAAAATCAAAATCAAAATAACCAGGTATGGTGGCATGTGCCTGCAGCCCCAGCTACTAGGGAGGCTAAAGTGGGAGGCTCCTTTGAGCCCGGGAGTTTGAAGCTATGGTGAGCTATGTGAGTCATGATCATGCCACTGCACTGTAGCCTGGGCGACGGAGTGAGACTTCACATCAAAAAAAAAAAAAAAAAAAGGAGTAAAAATGCCATAGGACCTCTTTTTCTGCAATCCAGTCGAATCAGTCAGTCCTTCTAAGATAGACTGCAGTTGGAAATTTCCTAACTATCAAAATACCACCTGCGGTCAACAAATAGAGACTTGTGATGTCTTGTATAAAGACCATCCAATTCAGATCCTTCCTTTGTTTCCAGCCTCCTGACCTTGGTTTTTTGCCTTTATAATCTCCTATTCTCAGACCCCTCCTCAGAGTGCACTTATATACATAGAAGACTTCAACTCTCCAATCTGCAGATTGCTTTTAGAAAATAAAGTTCTTTTTTCTTGAAGTGTTGCAGGGAAATTCACCCAAAAATATGATAGTTTTTCCTCAAACTCCCTCCCAAGTTGCTTCCTATACTAGTTAAAATTATCTGCTACAGGAATAAAAGGGAAGAATTTCATTAGAACTTGCCCAAACATTTTACAAAATAGTGCCTGTCTCTCTGGTTCATTCAATTTCCAAAGAGAACTATTTTCCGGTCATTCTCTGTGTCTCTCCTCCATTCATTCTCTTAATCATGGGTTGTCCCTCAATAGAATTCCCCCACAACCTGTAATCTTGAGATGGTATTTAAGTTTGTGTCACTCATTGGGAAGTTGAGTCTTCATATTGAAGACTCCTGTATATACGCATTAAATACATTTGTATGCTTTTTCTTCTGTTAATCAATCTGCCTCATACCAGTGATTTTTCAGAGCCCCAAAGACCACGACCCCTACAATCTCTACAGATCTCTTTGGCCTTTTGTTAACACAGGTCAGCTATCAATGAAGTCCTTCAATTTTTTGTTTGTCTAAGAAAGTCTTTTCTTCTTCACTTTTAAAGGCTAATTTTACTGGATGCTGAAGTTTAAATTGGTGGATTTTTTTTTCTATTTTTACTTTAAATATTTTCTTCCACATTCTTGCTTGTATGGTTTTTGATGAAGAATCTGTTTTAATTCTTATCCTTCTTTCTCTGTCGGTCACAAGGCTTCTTCCTCTGGCTTCTTTTAAGATTTTTCTTTTTGCCTTTGGCTCCTTGCCATCAGACTATTATATACTTAGGTGTCGTTTTTGGAATTTATTCTGCTCTGTGGTCTCTGAGCTTCCTGGCTTTGTGGTTTAATGTCTGTCATTGATTTTGGAATGCTATTGGCCAGTATTTTTTCTATTAGCAATTTTTACTTCACTAATACTTCTATTATTATTCCAAATACTTTGCTCTTTGTTTTTTTTTCTAGCATTTCAGTTACACATATGTTACATTTTTTGAAATTGTCTCATAGTTTTTCAATAGATAGATCTATTTTTATCTTCTTTGGTTTTTTTTTGGTAGGAGTCTCACTCTGTCACCCAGTCTGGAGTGCAGCGGCACACTCACGGCCACCACAGCCTCGACCTGCTGGACTCAGTTGATCCTTCTGCCTCAGCCTTCCAAGTAGCTGGAACCATAGGTATGCGCCACCATGCCCGGCTATTATTTTTGATTTATTGTAGAGACAAGGTCTCACCAAGTTGCCCAGACTGATCTTGAACCTCTGGATTTAGGCAATCCTCTCGCCTCCACCTCCTAAAGTGTTGCAATTACAGGTGTGAGCCACTGTACCTGGTTCTTTTTTTTTTTTTCATTTATTTTTACAGTTTGAGAAGTTTCTGTAGACTTATCTTCTGCTCACTGATTCTTTCCTCAATTCCATTCTGCTGATCAGCACATGAAAAAAAAAGACATTCTATTACAGTGCTTTTAATATCTAGTGATAAAAAAACAACTTTTTTTAGGTTCATTTTTCTGTTTACATTACCCATCTGTTTTTGAATGATGCCTTCTTTTTCATTAGAATACTTATCAGTCATTTTAAATTTCCTGTCTGAGAATTCCAGCGTCTGTGTCACAACTTAAGTCTGGTTCTGTTGCTTGTTTGGTGTCTTCAGATTGTGTTTTTTTCTTGCATTTTGGTATGTCTAGCAATTTTTTTGTTGAAAGCCAAACATAATTTATCAGGTAATAAGAACTGAGATGAATAGATCCCCAGTGTGAGAATGTGTGTTCATCTGGCTAGGAATGGACTTTGTTTAATGTTTGATGTGGCTATAGGTGCTAGAGGCTTCAAATTCCTCTAGTGTCTTTGTTTCCAGCTTTCCTTTTGACTTTGTAGTTCCCTGGGTACTTCCTAGGGAGAGCTCATGTCATGATGCTGTCACAGCAGTAACACATTATTATGACGTTAGAGTTTTTGCTGGTGTGGTTTGTAAGGTGTGAGGAAGAAGGATTATTCTATAATCTCCCATTTCAATCTCTGTTCTTTGGTGGGTTTGTGCCTTTGGCCTGTGACCTTCACAAGTGTTTCTTGTATAACTTCTGAATGCCTACCCTATTAGCTAAAACAGGAAGGTCAAGGGCAACTGGAGTCACAAGAATGCAGTTCCCCCATGGCTCTGGGACAAGTTCTGGTAAGGCCTTTTCCCCTGGAGAGTAGCTCTCTGCTATAGAAAAAGCTGTGGGCATGTTTCACAAGGCTTATTTTTGCCTTCCAGTGCCAGAGCCTCAAGGGGATCTTACTGAAATATTCATAGTTAAGAACCTGGGGAGATTCCTGGAGGTAAAACCCACAAAAGTATGAAGGTTTATCTAAAACTGCAGCCCCCAGAGTTTTCTCACTCTTACTGTAATCCACACACAGTCTATGGCAATTCTCCAAAATTACCATTTAAGTGTTCCTACCAGTTGATGACTCCCATGACTTCTGCTCCAGGTAAGTCCATTTCAGCTGTGACTCTCTAAATTCTCCTGTCTCTTCAGATGTCAAAATGGCACTTTTCTCTACTACCTCATTCTCTGATAAATCCAATAAAACTCATAGTTTGTCCAGTTATTTTTGTTGATGTAAGACTGTGGGTGATGACTCTCAAACTTTTTACATGGAATTATTGGTTTTTAACAACACACATTCATTCGAAACAATATTCATTAATTTTCTCAGCAAACAATATCTGCACCTAATATATAACAGGCACTGTACTAAGTATAGTGGCCATAGATAGAAGTCAACCAGTGTGTGCCTCTATAATCCCTTTCCACTGGTAGACACTGTTCTTGGGGGTTTTTTTTTTTGGCCGTCCTAATTATTAGGAGTGTCAGGATTCTCTAAAATAAAAGCTATCTTTGTCCATTTCTGCTGGCTGACACACTCATCAGATGTGTAAATTCTATGCAGAGGTATTTGCTTCCTCCTGGTGTCAGGCTGTTGAGTGTGATTTGTACTTCCTGATGCTTTGCTTCAGGCAAGGGAGGAGGTGACAGCTAGGAGTTGAAGAATTAGACTAATTGCAGTAAACATATGAGGTTCTCAAGGAATGTACAAATATAGAAAATCAATTTTATAGTATTATTATCCAATTTAACAGTATGCAATAATATATTTATGAAGCTTCAGCTTCAAAAATAGAAATAAAGATGATGAACATAAACAAAAATAAAACCAAAGTGGGCCCTATGCCCAGAAATCCAGAGTAATAAGCTAAGTGCAGCAGGAAAACATTGCCAAAAAGGAAGAGTTTTCAGACATACAAAAAAAGTGCTTTGAAAATGCTTTTTTATCCCAAATTGAAAGAGAATTGAACATGTTTTCTAAGGTAGGGAAACAAGAGTTTTCACAGAAAGCGAGAATGTTTACATCAACCCTCTTAATTTAGTGATTGGGAAATCGATCATCAGAAATTATATGCTTGCGAGGGTTCGAGTCTGAACTAGAATTCAAGTCTCTTGACTGCCAGTTCATGGTTTCATCTACACAGGCAAAAACTATATCTATGCTTTTATATTCTTCATACATGTGTCTTAAATACAATTCATTGGCAGGATTAAGACAAAGTAAACCAGAAAAAAATGAAGACATAATAGAAGTAATTAACATAGATTCATCAGTGATAAATATGCTTTAGAACATTACTGATATACAGTACCTTGTTTTATTACTGTATGTTACCATATGTAAAGTAAAAATAAGTTTAGTCAATTTTGTACATTTTGTCCTCATTAGTAAAAAATTTAGGAAGAAATTTTAGACATTGAAAGAAAACAATTTGCAAATCAATTAAACCTCTTTTTCTTACTGACTTCAGGTTCTTAGGTTCACATGTAATAGAAATTGGCGCGAGGCCAAACCGATTCCCAGATAAGGCTTTATTGGAGGTTTGTACCAGGGAAACAGCTCAGGAGAGTTATTTGGTTGGTTCCCTAAAGGGAGTCGTCTGGGCCTTTTATTAGATAAAGGAAGGCGTTTAACATCAAAGGAAAGGCATGCTAGTATGATTGCAGAGGGTTTCTAACTGTGTAAGCATAGTGCAGATACATATGAAGTCATATGTCTCATGTACAAAGAGTGGCAGCAAAGCCTCGCCTGGGATGGAGAGTTTAGTATCATAATGAAGCAAGGTTTATAGTCTGGCACTCTCTGGTCCTTGTGCGTATGCGGGAGAGGGGCAGGCAGGGAGCTGTCATCCCAAGCAAGAATTATGGTGAAACACTGTTTATTTTTTTGAGTTGGGAGTTTCACTCAGTCGCCCAGACCGGAGTGCAGTGGCCCCTCCCAGCCACCTCAGCCTCGACCTGCTGGTCTCC
Organism: Tarsius wallacei; assembly: GCA_963574415.1. Lineage (NCBI taxonomy): Eukaryota > Metazoa > Chordata > Mammalia > Primates > Tarsiidae > Tarsius > Tarsius wallacei. The sequence goes on from CAUYQG010156211.1 coordinate 19,439, forward strand.
AGCGATGCTTCCACCTCAGCCTTCCAAGTAGCTGGAACTACAGGTGCCCTACCAAGCCCAGCTATTTTTTTTTATTTATTGTAGAGATGAGGTCTCGCCAAGTTGCCCAGGCGGGTCTCGAACCCGCGGGCTCAGGCAATTCACTCACCTTGGCCTCCCAAAGCACGGGATTACAGGGTGAGCCAGTAGCTCGGCGAAACACTGTTTATCTTAACAGACTTTTCAAGGTTGTGGTCAGTAGAATGGCTCCAGCTGGAAGTGTTGGAAAGTCTGATAGTTAAAACTTGTAATGGAGGCAGAATCCTATCCCTGCTCTGTCTCATTCTCTCCCCATCAAACAATGTTTTTCTTTTTCTTATGAAATAAGTTGTGGCTTGATGAATGGATTATTAGCAGCTATTGATAAATAGCTTTGGATCAATATGTGCTTTGGTTTCCTTCTGGACAGTACGGCTCATATTTAGAAAATGCCAGAGACAGAAGCATAAAGCTTGTCTGGCCAACCAACATTGACATTTTGAATTAAACTATAACAATATCACTATTGTATTCTGCAACAGTTCTTTGTTTGAAATGTTATTTCACATTTGGTCACTAAAAAGATTATAACTATCTCTACGTTCTAAAGTGGCAAATTAAAATCCTTGGCATGGCAAAAAAATCTTCAATTTTTCTTCAAATTGTTAGGTATACATGAAAACTAATGGTGGTTTTTAAAAATATACTTTTCTCTTTTTCTGATTATGAAAATAATGTTTCAATAAATTTAAACATAGTGAAAAAATGAGTATCTTTTGAGGGCTAAGAAGGCAAATCCTATTAAGTGTGCATTTGTGTGGTAGAAGTGAGTAAACCATGGAAAGGCAGGAATGGTGAAGGCAGCCCAAAGGATTACAACAAGGCATGAGAGAAGTAGAGAGTGGTTATGAACCCCAAGGATGGATAGGATAATTCATCAGTGAACACAGATGGTCAGCTAAAAGAGAAGAGAATTATAAAAAGTGAGTTGACTTATGCAATTTTTATAAACAGGTAATTAATGTGATAACTATGGATTGCAGGAATGGAAAGGGAGACTGGCTGGAGATTTACCATAGAGAAAATTAACAGAACGGTGCCCAGGAGACTGTGTATTTATCTACATCTTCTAGAATGCAAATCATCTTTTATTTTAGCTCTAGCAATATTCACCAATGTTGTTATTGGAAAATATTCCTCACAATATTCAATGTGAAGAAATGCCCCAAATTACTGAGTTAGCTATTATAATTAGTTTAATAAAATGTGAGCTAATTTTATTCACAGAGAATTTAAATACCTCTGTTATTTTAGCAAGAGAAGTAATATAAGGATTCCGAAAAATCTAAGAATTCCCCCACCCATTGGCATTTGTTAGGTTTTGTTTGTATGATGGTATTTTGTTTTTATATAGTTACCAATTATGTAGGAAAGGCAGTCTTTGTGAGCATGAGTGGTTAGGCAATGTTCTGTGAGTTGCTAGAGCCAGTTGTCTAGATCATAGTACATAGGATTTGTTTTTCTTTGTTTGTTTGTTTGGGGTTTTTTTTGAGTTGGAGTCTCACTCTGTCGCCCAGACTGGAGTGCAGTGGCCACTCCTGCCCACCGCAGCCTCTACCTGCCGGCTCCCGCGATCCTTCCACCTCAGCCTTCCAAGTAGCTGGAACTACAGGCGCGCGCTACCACGCCCGGCTAATTTTTTGATTTATTGTAGAGATGAGGTCTCACCAATTTG